>JNNM01000002.1:348269-510440 GCA_002895615.1 Saccharomycopsis sp. UWO(PS) 91-127.1
TACGAAGTGGATGCCGACTTGGAACAAGCGTTGTTGGAGCAGTGGGTCACGGTGACGAGCTCGGTGGAGTACACGTCAAGCGTAGAGGTCTTGACACCGGTCAAGGGACAGTAGGTGGTGAACTCGGTGACGACGTTATCAATGGTCTTGGTGACCACGGCAATGCCGGTGGTAACAGAGGAGCCAGATTTTGAAAGCACAGTGGAGGCCAGAGCGGTCTCGGTGACGGTGAGAATCATCTTGGAAGGAGTGTGGTCAGACTTGGTAGAGTTCTCGTGGTGAGACTTGGTGGAGTTCTCGTAGTGAGAAATAGCACCCAAGGAGATGCGGCTGTTGTGGCTGGTTGAGTGGATAGAGGTGTGGTTGTGGCCGGTTGGGTAGGCCTTTGTGGTGTGGTTGTGGTGGCCGGTGGTTTTGGCAATCGAAGTGTGGTTGTGGCCGGTTGGGTGGGCCTTGGTGGTGTGGTTGTGGTGGGTAGAAGTGTGGTTAAGGGCAGAAGCAGTGGTTGGGTGGGCAGCAATTGAGGAGTTCAAGTGCGTGGTTGGGTGAGCAGCACTTGTAGAGTTCAAGTGCGTGGTTGAGTAAACGCTGGCGGTGCTGTGGGCAGCAGAGGTGGTTTCATTCTTTGTGAGAATAGCTTCAGAGGAACTCGATGCAGCAGTGGTGTGGTAGGAGGTGGAAGCCGAGGTGGAGCAGGCGTTGTCAACACAGTGGGTGACAGTGATAACGTCGGTGGAAAAGACCTCAAGCGTAGAGGTCTTGACAGCAGTCAAGGGACAGTAAGTGGTGTATTCGGTGACGACGTTCTCCACGGTATCGGTGACAATGGCAATGCCAGTGGTGACGGTAGAGCCAGACTTTGAAATCACAGTGGAAGCCAGTGCCGTTTCGGTGAATGTGAGGGTATGCTTTGTGGCAGACGAGACCGTGGCAGAGTTTGTCTCGTTGGTTCTGGTGTAAGCCGGTGGAATGGTGGCGGCAGACACAAGAGCTGGTGCTGCGGTGAGCAAGGCCAAAAGGGCTGAGGTTCTGAAAAACATTGCAGATTATTGGTTCTTTATAAGTCTATTCTATAAGGTCTATAAGTCTATAAGTAAAGAGAACAATAAAATGAAAGTGCAAAATCCAGGCCAAAAGAGTGTATGATAGTTGGTTAATGAGATATCACAGTTTATAACCTGTTTAAAGGGGAAGGGACGTCCACCTTTATATACTTGGTTGGTCTTTAGTGTAGCGGTGCTCGCAGTTTTCATGTTGGTATGGTCCATGACCAAGATATGGGTCTGCGATAAAGGGGTCTTGACTTTCCAAGGGGAGCGTGTTCAGTCTGATGTTGGGCGGCCTTGCAGGTTGTCATGCAGACTAGCGGTACCGCGCAAGGTACCACGCAATGGGCGGGAACAACAAATTGCGTGTTTCCTCCAGCAATGAAGGCCTGGAAAGAAGAAGAAGCCACGGAGTTTTGACTCAGCGTGGCGTCTGCCTTGTCACTTGTCCCGTTTGGTTTCGGCTTGACATTTGTTTTTCAACAATAGGAAGTCCACCTTACCAAGGACAAGCACTTGCAATTTTGGCATATATCCTGGAAGTAAGGCTTCCTGGCAGAAAGGCTCCCTCGAACCCCACTCTTAGCTCTAGGTACTTAGGTACTGTCAGAGCACCGGTTCGTCCTGAGTTCTTGTCGTTGTTGTCTCCCAGTTGTGGCCAAGGCCTTGGAGATGGTGGTGGCTTGGTAAACCGTCGCACATGAAGGTGCATTGGCCATGCATATCTGGCCAAACCCAGCAATGAGACCATGCCCAGGCCCACTGAAAGACAGACGCGTCCTACATCGAACCGCAGGTTTCAAGTGTTGCTGTATATATATATATATATATATATATATATATCCACCAGGTCCAGCATTATTGAGAACCTTGCTTGTATGGTTTTCAAATAGAATAAAATCTAGAATGAATTCTCATGAATCGGTTACAAGAAAAATGACGAATGGTTTATAGTATTTATGTATTTATACTCTAAAAAACAAGGAAGAAAGCAAAAGGGAATGGAGAATTGCCCTGTCTGTGAATGAAGAAAAGGCTGTAGAATATGTGTTTTGAAAAGTGTAAAGTGTAACAAGCAAAAGAATTAAAGGAATAAAAGCGAACCGAGCGCCAAGACTGCAGCGATGATCATCTTTTTCAGATCGCCACTGAGAGAAGAAGCTGAGCCGGCGTATGCAACATGAGCAGTCTCGTTGTTGTTGGACGACGAAGAAGTGCTGCCATAGGCGTCGAGGGTGGATGATAAGAAAGAGGCAGCAGAGCTTGCTGGAGAGGAGAATGAAGTTGAAAAAGTAGATGAGGGCAAGGTGCTTGCGTAAGCATCAAGGGTAGAAGCGCCTTCGGAGATAGGACAGAAGGTAGTATACAGAGTGGCCACGTCGTCAACGGTTGCGGTGACAATCGTGAGGCCCGAAGATGAGGAAGGAGTGGCAGAAGCAGAGCCGGTGGCTGAGGCAGTGGCAGTGGCAGATGCAGCACCAGAAGTCTTGGTGCTGAGAACCGTCATGGTGTTCAACCCGTATGGGTTGGTGCTGGTTCCCCCCATGGCCACACACTCTCTGGACTGGGTCATGTAGGTGAGGGAGGCAGAAATGTTGTCAGAGTCGCCAACCATGCAATAGGCGCCGGTGGAGTCATTGATGATGAATCTCTGCAAGTAGGCGTGCTCCTGGTTGCCGCTGGCGGCAGCGCTGATGTCCTCGACCATGAAATTGATGGTGGAGGCAACGTTCCGTGGGAACGCGGCTTGTTGGGCACTAGAAAGGTCGGCGTAGTTCAACTTGGCAATTTGTTGTCCGCCAAGTTGGAAGCTCACAGAGTCTGCGGTCCACTCGATGACAAAGTTGTTGAAGGACTTGGTCAAGTCGACGCTGGTCTTCAAAGACCCAACCGCAACCCCGTTGAACGAAGCCTTGACGTTGGTGTTGTCGGTGCCCACCACCTCGATGGCCACCACGCTTGTTGCCGAAGAGATCTTGAACGAGGTCAAGGTGTTGCCGCCCGCAGCCTGGAAGAACGCGGCCACCGAGCCGTAGGCCATATTGAAGTTCGAGGTGATGATGCTGGACTGCGAGGCCATGTTGGAGATCTGCAAGTCAACATTGTCTTCCTCTAGTATGAAGGTGCCCATGTTGCTGTTGGTGTTTCTTTTGAAAAGCGTGGTCATGGCGTTCACCTCATACGTTGTGCCAAAGCCCACAAGGGCTGTCTGGCCCGCTTGTAAGCCAGTGCCATAGTCCAAGTACGAATGCTGGGCAGACACAAGCTGCAAAAGGACAAAGGAAAGTATGAGGTTGGTGTAAAAGTGCATTGTTGATTGATGTGATCAAATTAAACGAGCATGAAAAACCTGCTTGGAAGGTCTTCGACAATGGAATATATATACAGATGATGATGATAGGATGATTGAGCTTGACATTATTTATTTATATCTCATGTTGGCTCAGCGCGCATCAAATACGCTGATTAGTATGAAAATCGACGTGAGTGCCGAGAATGCTGCGAGTTACCAAAAATTGCTGTTTTCCCACCTGCTGACAAGCCGGTGTGTGTGCAAGGGCAATAGATAAGACCCTCTTTTGGTTAATGATGGATGTTTTGTCACTAGTGATTTACGCCTTTTGTCTTTAGCCCAGTCACGACTGCTGCGTGGGCACTGCAATTACATTGAGAGTAGATACAATCTAAATATAGTTTAGTTCATCAGTCAAGCACGGTGGGGTCCCAATCGCCCCCACAGAGAAAGTAGTCGTCGTCGTGGGTCAACTTGGCCATGTCTTCGTCGGAGATTTCAAAATCAAAGATGTCGAAATTCTCCTTAATTCTTGAAGGAGAGTTGGACTTGGCCAACGGGATGAAGCCCTTTTGAATAGACCACCGCAACAAGATTTGGCCCGGGGTCTTGTGGTATTTTTCCGACAACTCGACCACCAATGGGTCCTTCAACTTGAACCCCCTGGTCAACGGAGAATAAGCTTGGAGGGCAATGTTGTGCTGTCTGCAAAAATCAACAATGTCGCGGTGGGTCAACCATGGACTCAAGGCAATCTGGTTCACCACAGGCTGGATCTTGATGCCGCTGCCAAGCAACTGTTTCAAGTGTGCGACTCCAAAGTTTGAGACCCCAAGCGCCTTGATCTGGTCGGGGTGTTTCAAAGCGTAGCTCTCCATGTCTTTGTAGTGGGCGACTCGGTCGCCGTGCGGGGCGTGCAACAAAACCAAGTCCACGTACCCAATGTGCTTGGAGAAAATCTCAGCACGCTTGGCAATGCTGTCAGCAGCCTTGACCCCGGTGAAGGACTCGGGGGCAACTTTGGTCACGACATAGACGTCCTCTCTTTTGTTGTGGGCCGGGTCCTTGTCCAACCAGGCCCGAATGGCTTTGGCGCACGCTTCTTCGTTTTGGTAAAACTCGGCAGTGTCAATCAACCGGTACCCACAGTCCAAGGCGGTGGTGACGCCGAGAGTGGTGGTTGGACCGTCGACCTGGAACACCCCGAGTCCGAAGACCGGGGTGGTGGCGTTGTTGTTCAATGTGATTTCTGGGGCTTTTGGCATGGTTGCTCTTTGAATGCTAATCAACATTTTTTGTTTTTGATTTGCAATTTTTTAATATTATTTATTATATTGGGATAGTCCTCAGAATTCCCCCAGGCGGAACTATATTGACAATTACTTGTGCAACTGATTGTGTCGATAGATGTTAAGGCAAAAGTTGAGTTTACAGAACTACAGAAAGTTTGAAATCCTGGAATATATTAAATGAGGAACTTGTTCATTCAACCTTAGTTGGGTCCCATGGATGACAAGGATTGAAGTAGTCATCATCGTGGGTCAATCTGGTCATGTCCTCGTCGGAAATCTCAAAATCAAAGATTTTGATGTTTTCCTGGATTCTTGCTGGAGAGTTGGACTTTGCCAATGGGATGAAGCCCTTTTGGACAGACCATCTTAACAAGATTTGGCCCGGGGTCTTGTGGTACTTTTCCGACAACTCGACCACTAACGGGTCCTTGAACTTGAGGCCTCTGGTCAACGGAGTGTAAGCCTGGATGGCAATGTCCTGCTCTTTGCAAAAGGCAACAATGTCCGGATAAGTCAACCATGGGCTTAACTGGATTTGGTTCACTGCAGGCTTGATCTTGATGCCGCTGGCAAGCAACTGCTTCAAGTGCTTGACGTTGAAGTTGGAGACCCCCAAGGCTCTGATCTCGCCTGGGTGGGCCAACAGGTACTCCTCCATTGCCTTGTACGACCCGATTCTGTCGCCGTGCGGGGAGTGCAACAACACCAAGTCCACGTACCCAATGTACTTGGTGAAGATCTCAGCACGCTTGACAATGCTGTCGGCAGCCTTGACGCCCAGGATGGGCTCGGCAGCCACTTTGGTCACCACGTAAACGTCCTCTCTCTTGTTGTGGACTGGGTCCTTGTCCAACCACGCCTTGATGGCCTTGGCGCACTCCTCCTCGTTCTGGTAGTACTGAGCAGTGTCGATCAAGCGGTACCCGCAGTCCAAGGCGGCGCCCACAACGACGGTGGCGGTAGGGGCGTCGACGAGGTATACCCCAAGCCCGAAGACCGGGATTTTGGCTTTAGTGTTCAATGTGATTTCTGGAACCATTCTCATTAATGTTTGTTTTTCTGTAGAGCAATAGAGCAACTTCATTCAAGAGAGCAGCATCTTGCGTATATATATATACATGCATGCTGCAGAGGATTTCCGGCCCCCTGGAATTGGTCTCCGAAGAAAAGATGCTGAAATGCGCCGGAGATGTGCTCGCCCTTTCCACGGGCTTTGTATCAAGGCCCCGAGCAGCATGGTCCGCTGGTGGCATTAACTATTAGCCCGCTGATATCCATCAGCTTGTTGTCTCTGGCTGGGCTCCTCTCACGAGCGAAGCGAGGGAGAGAGAGAGATGAGCTTGTAAGAGCTCTTCCGGGCTGGTCCAGGTGTGTACCACCCCCGACGCCAAATCGCGAAATGCCTTTTTATTTATTATTTATTTTTAATTTCCTGATTCATTCAAACTCTCTTGAAAGTCTTGAAATCTGGAAACCTGTAAGTCTTTAACTCAGCAGAATGGGCATCAAAGGACTCAACAGGTTGATTGCGGACAACGTGCCCGGCGCCACGAAGGGCTCGGAGATCAAGACGTTTTTCGGGCGCAAGGTGGCGATCGACGCGTCCATGTGCTTGTACCAGTACTTGATTGCGGTGCGGCAGTCTGACGGGTCGCAGTTGACGAACGAGGATGGCCAAACAACGTCGCACTTGTCAGGGTTCTTCTACCGCACCATCCGCATGGTGGAGAACGGGATCAAGCCGATGTACGTGTTTGACGGGAAGCCCCCCGACTTGAAGAGCCATGAGTTGACCAAGCGGGTGGAGCGGAAAAAGGCAGCCGAGGAGGAGGTGGAGCGGATCAAGGAAAGCGGCACGGTTGAGGAGATTGCCAAGTTCCAAAGACGCACTGTGCGGGCGACGCGGGAGCAAAACGAGGACGTGAAGCAGTTGTTGAAGCTCATGGGCATTCCGTACGTGGAAGCCCCGCTGGAGGCAGAAGCACAGTGTGCAGAGTTGGCCAAGGCGGGCAAGGTGTATGCGGCAGCGTCGGAGGACATGGACACGCTTTGCTACGACCCGCCGTTTTTGATCCGGCATTTAACCTGGGCCGAGGCCCGCAAGGCCCCCGTGGAGGAGGTGCTGACCCAGACGGTGATCCAGGGCCTTGGGATCACCAGGGAGGCGTTTGTCGACTTGTGCATCTTGCTTGGGTGCGATTACTGCGAAACCATCAGGGGCATTGGGCCCGTTACCGCGTTGAAGTTGATCAAGGAGTACCACAGTATTGAGAACATCATTGCCGAGATCCAGGCGAACCCAGACAAGTACAAGAAGTACGCGGTGCCCGAGAACTGGTTGTACAAAGAGGCGCGGCTGTTATTTTTGCAGCCCGAGATCCTCGACGCAACCAACATCGAGTTGAAGTGGACAGAGCCTGATGTGGAAGGGTTGAAGCAGTTTATGTGTGTGAAGAACGGGTTCAGCGAGGAAAGGGTCCAGAGCGGGTGCGTTAAATTGAGCAAGGGCTTGAAAGCAGGGGTTCAAAAGCGCTTGGATGGGTTTTTCAAAGTGAGAGCTCTGCCGGTGACGTCAAAGACGTCGTCGAAGACGTCGTCGAAGATGGCCTCAAAGACGGCCCCTGGAAAGGTCCAAAAAGTCAAGACGAGTTTTAGAAAATCGAGGAGATAAGCGTAATCTTTACTTCTTGACTAACTACGGACAAAGGCATTTATCTAGCATCCCTATTATGTAAGCTTGAGCTACGACTATATGTAAGCTTGGGCTACTATTTGAATCTGATCTCCGGATGGTAGTACACCGGACAGTTCCAGTAGGACCTCTTGACCCCGTCCCACACCCCACCTTTTGAGTCCTGGTTCAATCTCCTGTTCTCCTCTTCTGCGTCGATTTCCACCGCTGTGTACTGAACGTCCAAGCCAATCTCCTCCAAGTCCAAGGCGACCAACTTGCAGTACACGTCGTACACTACTTTCCTGTCGGCGCCCAAGCCGTTGAAGAACGAAATGACCCCGGTGGGCTTGAGCAAGCCCAACAAGAGATCAAACAAGTTGGGAAACATGTCGGGATGGTAGTGCTCGCTGAAGGTGTCGTAGTAGACGCCATCAAAGAAAACGGTTCCCTTGTCAAGCAAGGCGCTGAGCTGGTCCTGCCATCTGCCGGGGAGAACGGTCACAGTTGAGTCCCCCCAGCCGTCGGCAGCCATCTTGGCAAGCACGTCGGGGTGAGCTTCGCAGATGTAGTGGTGAAATTTTCTGCCTGTGTAGCTGGTTTTGTACTTGTCCTGGATAAAAGTGTCGATGATGCCCATGCCGAAGCCAATGTTGAGGATGTTAATATCCTCCTCGTCGTCGGTGACATCCTTGAACATAGTGTCACATCCAAGCTTCATCAACTTTGTTTCCCAGTTCATCATGACCCCGTCGTTGGAATCTGTTATCAAGGCGCCATCTTTGTAGTCCAATTTAGAGTCCAAGTACTTGGCCTGGTTGTCAGCAGCATCAGTTCCAGGAGAGGCTTCTTCGTCGTCGGCCTGGAAGCCACTCAATGTTCTGAACAAGAGCTCGCTTCTGACGCCTGCTTCTACAAGTTGGGTATATATCTGCAAGTGGCTCAAGTTGCGGTCGTTCAAGACGCAGCCCGGGGTCTTGCCGTTCAAGTCGACCAAGTTCCATGGCACCCCTGCCATGAGCAAGGCCTCCACCATGGAAGAGATGATGTTGTCGTTCAGGGAAGGTGCAAGGTTGTAGCATAGAATGTGGAGAGCGGTGGTGTTGGAGGATGCCAGGGGCAAAGAGGAAGCGGATACATATTGCGCAGGGAGGTACGACGACACAAGGGCAAGGCGCCGCGGTTCGGCGTCTGGAGACTCGGCAATGTCTGAGTCGGCAATGAGCTCCTCAACAGTGTAGGACGGGTCTACGTTGTTGTTTTGGAGGAGCGTTTGCAAAGCGGCGAGGCGGTCGGTCTCGCCCGCGTGCTTGAGGCAGCATAGCTCTAGCAAATCTCTACTACTCGCGGACATCGAAGATGGGGCATCTAAGCTTTACACTGGAAGGAGTCTTCTTGAAGAAGGGACATCACCAAATTTTCACCTGGGCCCTCTTTTGGGGGGTTACCCTGTCTGGAATTGTCCCGAGTCTGGCCACTCGACATTCTTCTCTCTTGGAGTCATTCTGGGGAAGCATCCGAGGGAAGCATCCAAGAGAGATCCAAAGAAGATCCAAGGGACGGTACACCCAGCCGGCAGGTGGGTTTGACAGGTGAATGGACAAAGAGGTATTAATAGAAGCAGGGCCAAAAAGGTAGCGGGACCCACAGACCAGGCGGGCACAATGGGGGAGATTCGAGGATCCTCCCAGGTGGAAGCCTGGGTGGAGCCTGGGGCCTGGTTGGGGAGCCCCTGTGGTCCAAGGTGAGGTTGCTTACCACGGCACCGCCGATCCATCTTAATTAGTGTATTTTCACAATAGTGCATTATCATATTATCATATTATTATTACATTATTAACATTATTACATTATTACATTATCCCGCTATACAGAACTCACTCAAAGTACCAGATAAACTCTCCCTATTTTCACACTCAATGTAATTTTTTGTTCTTTTAAAAAAAAATTCTCGCTCTTTTTTTATTTTTTTTATTTTTTTTTTTCCTTTTCTCCCCCTAAGTTCCTTTTGTTCCTTTGGCTTCAACTCATGAACCATATCTATTGATAGTTAATCCTCACATCAATCAAGCGTAATCAATCACACCACATTTATCATTCACCTATACTATATCGAAACAGCAAAGCCATACACATATTCATCAAAAGTCAAGCAAGGAAAGCAAACAAACCAAAAGACAGACAAGATAAAGAAAATGTCCACTGCAAAACCTCAAACTTCCTTTGCTTCTTCCCTCCTTATCGACATTCTCAAGGGCACCTTTTTCTTTGCAGCCGTGGTCCGTTTGTTGTCCGTTCTCAGAACCATCAATCTCAGCGTTCTTTTCTTTAGTCCTGAAGCTAGAAGCTCCTCCAAAGATAAGAAACAAACAGCAACCACTCCCAAATCCAAGAAATCTGAAAAGAAGTCTAGAAAACCAAAAAAGGCCCTTTTCCCGAATGTGTCCAACCTTGACGTTGACTTGCAAAATAACAACTCCTCGGTCATTCCTTGTTCCACCCCCTATGATGCCGCTTATGTTGCTGTAAAGTCCGAAGAGGGCAAAATAAACTGGGATTTCGCAGACGTTGATGCCTCAGACTTGAACAAACTGCAAGACTTGAAGAAAACCGACAACAATAACCTCGATTTGCCCGATTTTTTGAGCAATTCCGCCACAAATTCAACCGTCTCAGACAACTCGCCAATGTCCCACTTTAACAACGACAACTCCAGCAACGAAAAGCTTCAAACCATCCCAAGCTACCATTTTCAAGCTGACGGTAAGCCGCCAGGCATCATCAGACACTCAATAATCAGCTCCGACAACGATGACAACTCTTTGAATGAAATCGATTTGGGTCAAATAGCAAACTTTACAACTTTTAACGATTTCAGCATAAAACAGAATCATCAGCCTCAACAACAAAGTAATGGTGATGATGAAAACGAAGATGATGCAAAGTCTGTTCCCGAGATTGCCACTCCTGAGCTCAAACAATCGTCAAAATCAGAAGCAAACACCCCTAATAAGCTTCATTCATCCCCTCAATCCAGCGTCTCTTCCTCTCCAGAACTTGACGACGTTGACTACACATTTTCTAAATCCATTTTGACTGATGGCAGCGTTGTTCCTCCAAAATTGCTCAACGAAGAAGATGACGAAGACGACGACGACGAAGATGAAGACGACCTTGACGACAAGTTGAGAAGTGGTGACGACGATGATGACTCTTCAAGACTTGGCTTGTCTTCAAAGAAAAACTCTGCCAAATCTCACGCTTGTCCATTTTGCCCTGCTGAATTCAGAATCCGTGGTTATTTGACTCGTCACATCAAAAAACATGCTGTTCAAAAAGCTTATAGCTGTCCATTCTTTAATCCAAGTGCTGAACATAAATGTCATCCAAATGGTGGGTTTTCAAGAAGAGACACTTATAAGACTCACTTGAAGGCTAGACATTTTAGATATCCACCAGGCACCAGATCTCAAGATCGTTCAAACGTTGGTGGCAAATGTGGTGTTTGTGGCACTACTTTTGAAAGTAATGAAAACTGGGTTGAAAACCATATTGAAAATGGTCAATGTCCAGGCTTGCCAGTTGGTTATCAATGCAGATCTGCCAGCAGTCGCAGAAAGAAAAACAAGAACAAGTTTGGCATGAGAAATGACCAAGGGGTTATTGCTATGGCTGGTAACGTTGTTGGTGGTATGGGTATTCAAAATGCCGCTGCTGCTGCTGCTGCTGCTGCTGTTGTTGGCATGGCCCCAGGCATGGCTCCAGGCATGGCTCCAGGCTCTGGTGATGCTGCCTATGTTGAAAACATGGAAGCTTATCAAATGTATGAACAACAGCAACGTCAATTTCAACAGTTGCAACAGTTACAGCAATTCCAACAGCAACAACAGCATCTCTTCAACGGCGGGGACATTGTGCAAAGATCAATATCCCCATTGGACGGTATCTATCATCAACGACTCGACGGTGCGCAACAACAGTATATTGCTCAACAGCCACGTCACAATGATAATGAAATGCAACAGCACATGTTCGACATGCAAGTTCAAGCTCAAGCACAGGCACATGCACAAGCCCAAGTCCAGGCTGCTCAGGCTGCTCAGGCCGCTCAAGCTGCTCAGCATGCAGTGTTCCAACAAGCTCAACAAGCTGCTCAGCAAGCTGCGCAGATCAACGGCCAGCACAAGAAGATGGCTTCTCAGCCTTTCTTGGTGGAGGATGAAGAATTCATGACTTTGGCAGATGAGTATTCACCAAGCTACAATGAGAAAAAGACTCCTGAAGAGTCGGTCAGCACTACTACTACTACGACATCAGGAAATGTTCAAAACGTTTATGCCAACAACGAAGGGCAATTCACAATGGACAATGAGTTGTTGAACTTTGGCAACCAGGACTTTGACTTCAATCAGCAGTTTACAGACGTGCAACAACAGCAACAGCAACAACAACAACAACAACAACAACAACCTCAACAACAGGCCCTCCATCAACATCAACACTCGCTCGAGCAGGCAGTTGTTCCTCAGCAACAAATGAACTTTTTTGAGGGCCCAGATGCCAACAACTTTGTCATCTTCCAACAGAGCAACTACTGATCTCTTCACTCACACTCCTACAGGTTTATTTTTTTTTATAATTTTTATCTTTTGGTTTACGTTAACGTTTTATTTTTTCATTCGGTCCATATCTCGTCGTGTCAAATCTCTCCCTGCTAGTACTACATTTTATCATTATTCTAATCAATCATTTTGGGGGGATCTCAAGGAAGTTTGCAATTGTAGTTTTGGGGGTAACGCCAAGATGCAGTACTTATTTAGTGGCATGAATCATTCCCGTGGTAAATCACATATCCCCACGGGAGGATTTTCACCAATCGGAGGGCGACTGATTAGATTATAAATTATGGGGTGTAACACGTGCGGTCGGGTGATCCGTCTTGCGCTCGCTACCATGCAAGATACCGCGCTCAGCAGCAGGAAGCAGTAAAATGCACGTCTCTCATCAGGGCACATCTTTTCTTACTCTGCTCTGCTCCCTCAGAAACCAGCCAGTGGAATCTCCTCTACAAAGTCTATACTAAGAATAAAATCACCTATTAAATACAAGGTACGCAGTTAGAATGATACAGCTCTCACTGACATAAAATGACGAGAAACTGAATAGTTGAGAATAGAAGAAGAAGAAGAAGCTGAAAGGCCTTGCTTTCTTTTTCTGTTTATATAATGGAGTCATGTGCCGCACACGTAATTTTCGTCCGGGTAACCCCTTGGAGCTAATAAATATTTTAAAACTCAAAATAATATCCGGAACGGTGTGGTGGCTCAACTGGCAGAGCTTCTGACTCCAGTTATTTATGAGGATTTTCTTCAACATTGCAATCAGAGGGTTGCAGGTTCAAGTCCTGTCCATGCCATTTTCCATTATTTTTTTTGCAATGGGACCAGCAAAGTCCACTTCAAAGCCTCCAATCAATAACATTGCTGAGCATGGAGGAGAAGTGAGTTTGTTGTCTGTTCGGCGCCATGCTTGGAGACCAAGGTGTCATTAAAGATTGAACATTTCCAGGCTGGCCAAAAGTTGAGTGGGAGGTTGGGATCTTCTCAATGCAAAGGGGAACTGAAAATTCTGGCGAGTATCGTACACAATGTGAATTTGCCAAATATATCCACCCACAGACGGACAGAGTGGTGGCTCTGTCATCTCCGACAGTCTTGAATCAACTATAGGAGCTGGGTGCCTGCATTGAATTGTTGAGTAAATTCGGAAACAAAAAAATTGCAAAAAAATATGCAAGGTCCGGGAATCGAACCCGGGGCACAACAGTGGGAACGTTGTATTTTACCACTAAACCAACCATGCTTCTTTTATTGGATTTTTTTTCTAGGCATTAGATCAAATAAATTTTAACGTTTTTACATCATTTTTGCTCCTACGGGCTTCTCACTATGATTTTGTTGAAGCGGTGATCTTCAGCATTTCGCAAAACTGTTTAGTTTTTGAAAATCTTTACATGAAGTTGATTTTTCAATTTCTTTTTTCAAAAGTCGAGGAGTCGAAAAAGACAAGATTTGCTATGAGACACATGATTTATTCACTTGATGTTCCTATGGTGGAAAGAAAATTCTCTTTGGAGAGACTCTCAGCACACCCTTGTCCTCAGAAATGGATTCATAGTAAACTACATTTTCATTCTTCTTTCCTTCCAATAAGAACCACCCAAGCACGCCTACAAAGACTTTCATACAAATCGCCGACCCATAGAAATCAGACAGGTGCTCTGAACGATTCCTCCAATCAATTGAATGGCTCCAATCCATGCAATAATGGAGCAAAGACATCTACAGAACAGATACTGGCGAGCATCACCCCAATTTACCCTCCCGTCACGCACCACCCAAAAGGCACCATCTCTGCATCACGGGACCTGCCTTATTTTTTTCAGTCTGTATTTCCCTAAAAGGCAAAAGCAAAACACAAAAAGCCCCCCCAAATAACAATCATAAGAAAAAAAACAGCTGAAATTGATACATCTCAAAGAGAAGATTCTTTTTTTCTTTACAACACTTTCTTTTCCCTTCTTGCTTTATCAAGAGATATAGCTAGCATATCGAAAACAGGCCACCCACTCCCCCCGTATATTACCATCATGTCGAACATCTTCCTTGACAAGGAGAACACCACGGGTCTTGACCATGTCTTGGGCAAAAACGCGAAAACAGAAAAGCTTGACAAGAAACCTCAAAATCCCCAGAGCAAAAGAGTGCCACTTTCCGGGAAGTTAGTCAACTCACAACAGCAGCAGCAGCAGCAGAAGCATCAGCAGCAGCAGAACAATGAATCTCAGCCAACCAGACGGAAAACACTCAAGAGAACTAATAGCTTGTTGTTGGAGAACAACGGGGGCATCAAGAAGAAGATCCAAGTTCAGAAAGATTATGCGAAAGCGCCTGATAACGGGAGAAACCCAACAGGAAGAGCGAGAAGGCCCGCCAGAAGAAGAAACAGCAGTGGGAAAGATAGACTGGAAGCAGCCGAGGTGAATCAAATCAATCATCATTTTAGAGACGACGTTGCCCATCATTCTGCAGAGGAGTTGGAGTATGTGACAGAGGACCCTGCTCCATTGCCTCATGTTCCAGATACCACGATGGTTCCGCTTTCCAAAGCAGACATGGAGTTCTTCACAACAAAGAACCCAATCCCAAAGAAAAAGCATCCGTTGGTGGTTGGTGAGTACTGCGGCGGCAAGTCAATGGGGTTTGACTCCATCCCCATGGTGGAAATGGACATGGAGTTGGACATGTGCGAGTCAGAGATGAACCATGGGCATGATGAAGACGATGATGATAACGTGTTCAGATTGGTAGAAGAGGACGACATGGTGAAGAAACAGCCAAAGATGTTGCAGGAATGCAATGTGAGATTGATCAATCAAGAGATACCAAATTTGCAGTATGAGTGAATGCAAATTTTTTTCTATATTATATATATTACATATACGTTGATACCCGCTATTTATTTGTAAGTAAGGTGATTAAGGTGATTAAAGCTGAAAGCGCTTAGTGGATATTTACGTTTCCTGTTATAATTATACATGGATCATGGCGAGAGGGCTTGAGAAAAAAGCTAAATAAATCTCTTTTGCAACACATAAGCCACTTTTTCGTCGCGATGCTTCTTCTTTGCTAGCAATTTCCTGAGCCTTACTGTAGCCACGACAAATCTGGCCAATGTTTTGAAACGCTTCAAGCCCACTTCTGAAGCGTCCTTGTCCTGTTTGAAGAACAGACAAGTCCTTGTGAAGATGTTATCTAGCGACTCTGTGAGCCCCAGAAGCAATTCGTTATTCCGAATGTCAGCCGAATTCTCCTGTTGCTGCTGCTGTAGGAGGAGCAAGTCCACATAGATGCTCTTTGTGTAGTAGTGCATGAACTGGTTGACATGGACGCTTGAAGCGAGCTTGGAGTTCACGGTGCGAATGTTCATGCGCTGCAAGTAGTTTTGCTGGATCAAGACACTTACACAGGACTCCAACGCCTCAATGTACTCTGCCTCACTGTTGTTGTCTTTTCTTTTTTTCTTTTTGAATATCTTCAAGCTGGAATCCAACTCTGCTTGCAAATTCTGCAACTCGTGCTGCTTGGTGCGGATCTTTGCTTTTTCTTGCTCAAGAAGCTTGTGCTCGTGCTCAAGCCGGAGCCGTTCGATCTCAAGCTCGTCAACGAGGGTGGTGGTTGTGTCTTGATGGGTTTTAACCTCTTTGATGTTGCTTGGGGCTGTGCTGGTGTTTGAGCTTGTCGTACTTGTGTTGAGGATGCTCTTGATGCTCAGTGAGTCGTTCAATTGGAGCAACCGGCTCTTTTTGGAGGAGTCAATCACTTGGTGCTCGTTCTTTATCTTGTGGAGAATGTCCCCGGAGTCATCGTCGTTGTCGTCACTTTGCAAAAACGATGGCACCTCAGCGACCCTGTTCTTCCTTTTGTACTGTGTGAACTGGTTCGAGCCCTTGAGCAAGCGGATTTCTGTGTCGTCGTCATCGTCGTCGTTATTGTCATTCTCTTTTGTCTTGTCCTTTTCGTAGTTGGCGAGAAAATTCTCAAGATCGAGCTTTGCTAGCTTTTCCTCGAGCCGCACGGTGTGCAAAACGCGTTCCGTCTCAATGAGACTGCTATTTGCATTGCCTTTATCGTGGAAGAACGGTAGTATTTCAGTCATGTCTTCGCATTGGTTTGTTGTTATTATTGTTCACATTTGTTTGTTTGTTTGTTTATTATTTGCTTATTTTTTGGAAAACACTTAATAAGAGATTACGTAATATCAAGAAAGAAGGAAGTTACGACAGCACGTGACCGTTGGGACCACCAAAGGGTGAACCATTTCTACTACAGTTGACATGGTGGGCATATATGAAGACAGGCAGGTGCAAATTCCAACGGTGTAGACAGCGGCAGTGGACAGCAGCAAACAGGGAGGCAGGTCTCGATGAAGAGATAACAAGATACACATAGCAATGAGTGCAGCGTGCGCATTTGTACACACACTACTAGCACATTAACCAACAAACAGCACACACACACACACACTTACGAGACGTACGCCAAAAAGAGCGAGCGTTTTTTGACTCGGGAATATTTAGCTATCTATCTGTCTACATTTTCTCCCAAACCTGAAATTCTGTCGCTATCGCTAAAATGCCTCTTTCGGTACAATATCGATAGTGTGCCCCCCCAAACGGTTTTTCTTTTGTGCTTTGTATTTTAGACTTTGTAGCAGGGGACAAGTAAAGCTTTTTTTCCCTTGCCTAGCTGGTAGGAGGGACCACCTACTAAGGGTTGAATACCCGACTACCCGCTGTAGCTGATATCTAAGAATAAGTGGGAGTTCAAATCACCACCCACACTAAATATTGCCCACGCTGCATCGATAACACAGAACACGGCGTTTTTCTCAAATTTCCTACGCTTTTTTTTCTGCTTCGTTTCAGACTTGGCCTTTTTTATAACAATCACTCAAGGGATCAACAAAGAAATGGCTAAACACTAAACGGAAAAAAAAAATAAAGAACCAAAAAAAAAAAAAAAAAAAAAAATTAAAAAAAGGATATCATTAATGTTTGTCGTAAAATGGGCGTGGGTGGGTGCAAGAAGTCTATAATAGGAACTGCCCGTCAACTGAGTAAATTTGCTATGGTCATTTTGGATTCCTTGCTATTGTTATCACCGCCGTCGTTGTTGTTGTCTTCTCGTTCAAGTTCGGTCTTGTCGTTCATTATGATGTCGCTCTTTGTTGGTGTCGAGCTGTTGCTGTTGCTTGCGCTTTGAGATGAGGTGGCAGCCGCAGTATCGGGCGGTTGTTGTTGTTGCTGTTGTTGTTGTTGTTGCAGTTGTTGTATTTCCCTAACTTTTGGTAAACCATCGATGGAATACGTAGAAGAGATGGATGACCCCGTAGAGCCTATATTATGAGCGGTGGCAGAATTAACAGTGTTGTTGTTGTTGTTGTTGTTGTTTGCCTTTTGGTTGAATGAAAAATTGCTCTTGAAGATGGTGGATGACGAGTTCACCATGTCCTTGCCGTAAAATTTCAAGTTCTCATTGGATGTTCTATTTTTCGTGAGCGAAAACCCAGGTTTGAAGATGGCATTACCATTAGTGGTTTCTCCCAACTGCAACGGCGGGAGCACAATGTTGCCATTACTATTGTTGTTGTTGAACGATAAAGGCGGCAAGGKTTCTCGCTGCTCAAATTTTGATATGGAAGATGGGGAGTTGTACGATGAGTAAGAGTAGATTGAGTTTCTCTTTCTTGTGAATGGGTTGAGCGAATCATAAGAAGACGTTGTTGTTGCTGGAATGTTGTTGGAGTCCATGAGTGATGATCTTCTGGACGTGCCGTTTGACGCAAGACCCGATGCCAACGACTCGTTACTCGAGTAGGTGTCAAAGGAAATAGAGCTGTTTCGCGAGTTGATCAAGCTGTTTGACTGTGGGGAAACATAGCTTGAACTGAGTGTGGTTGCGGTAGAATGTCTTCTATCCAATAATCTTCTCTTGTATTCTCCATCGTGGAACAGCGCTGTAGCAGTGCTGCTGTCTGTGTTATTGTTACTATTGCTTGGCAGGGTTGTAAACGATGAGGATGCTGTTATTGTAGGTGTTAAGCTTGGAAGAGTGGTTGTGCTTGATTTGTTGTAAGCCATTGAGAATTGAGGGTTTGAGTGATGGTGATGAAGAAGCGGTTTCTCCAGGGGCAAGACGTTCTCTTGCCCTTGCTGAAGCGATAGCTGCTGCTGTTGCTCCTCTTGACTCTTTGCCAAATTGTGCAAGTATTGCTCCTGCTGGGTAGAAGGCTGGGTGCTGGCTCTTCTTCTCTTGTTGGCTCCTCCATTCCACCAGTTCTTGATGGCGTTATCGGAGCGGCCGTTCAAGTGCCGAGCAATCTCAGCCCAGCGTTTGCCGTACTTGTGCACAAGCTCCTCAATAAGAGCGCCCTCTTCAGGCGTGATGGGTGACCGGTTCAACAGAGGCTTCAAGTTCTGATGATACCGTTCACGACATTGCTTGGCGGTGCGAGTGGCCAAGAACGTTGAGATTCTCACCCAGTTGCTGGCCCCGTAAAGCGAAATAAGATCCATGAGCTTGCGGTCTTCCTCTGCTGCCCAGGGGCCTCTTTTCTGAGGAACGGCTGAAGAGCCGATGGAGCTGGATGCTGAGTTGGGATTTCCATTATCAACAGAGCTGCTGGTTTCAGGAGAAGATGAAGATGAAGATGACGCAGTGTTGTTGGTGCTGTCGGAGAGATGTGGATGGTGGTATCGATCTTGGGACATGTTGTATGGAGTCGAGGGAGGAGGATGATGAAACATCAAAACAAGTTGGAATGAAAATGACAAGAAAGAAACAACAACACTATGGCAACTCTATGGGGGAAAGAAACGGAGAAAAAAAAAAAAGAACAGGTGAAAGATTATAGTGTAAAGCAGATCAACAAGATGAAGGTATCTAGGTATCTATCTGATTCTTCTATCTTACTGTGTCCCTTGATTGAAGAGGTTTTTTTCTTTTGAAAAGGCTGTTTTCAATGGTGATTGAAATTGATGAAAATAAAATTTAAATTCTGTGATTTCAAGAACAGTCAGTGACTATATAAATGATTGTATTGTTATAATAGTGAAGAATAGCATTCTTGTTAGTGGTAATAGTGTGGTTACACTATAGTGGTGGGCCACATAGTAAGTACAATCTGGTTAGCGTGGATACAAGTTGTCTATCTATTTCGTTATTTTGTAGTGTTGCATTGTTTGCACAATGGTTGTTGGAGAAAATTTAGTATGCGTTGGCATTGGTACAAAACAAACTGGCTAATGCACAAATGTACAAATGCACCTCCAATTACGCCCGCAACCCTGGACAAATTCCAATCCAATCCAGCCAGATATTTCTTACAAACTGTTGCAGAGAGAAAAAAAGCTGTTGCTGCCGCCGACACATGCATATTGGTACATAAGTACACATGATACTGCATATCTATCATCCGCTGCCCTTGCCCTTGCCCTTGCCCTTGTCCCTTGTCCGTCACGGCTGTTGCCGTCACGGTCTATCAACCGCATCCGCAGGCAGGGAAATTTTTTCCCCCTTCCCTTGGAAAGCATCCTTAAAATGTAAATTAAGGATGATCCTATATATATATATATATACATGGTTGGAGAACCGCCAGTTAAATATGAGGTGGTTCTCATATTTAACTGGTTAGAAAATTCCTACTGTCAAGTTACACCCTCTTGTGATAACTCAATCCTGTGTCAAACTCCATGACGTCTATCTCGGTCACAGTGTCCCCCAGTCCATGATTCCCGTTCACCGTGTCCATGTAGAACTCCGAGGTCCCGTTCTGGTATTGTTGCCAATCGTATTTGCCCACCATCTTTTGATTGTTTCCCTGGATGACCTCCACCTCCAACAAGGTCTCGGTGTTGCTGATCGCCGTGTAATTAGAGTCCGCCACTGTTAAGAACTGCTTGGTGAACGTGTTGACAAGACCAGCGGTTAGTTCCTGCAATTCGTTGGTGTACTCCACGGTGGCGGTGCACGTCGAGTTGTTGCCACTATTAGCGTAGGTTTGTTCGTTGACAAAAGAGATCTTTTGGATGCTGATAAACTGCTTGTTGTCCAACTGGCCCAGCTTGTGCTCGACATCAAAGCTGGTGATGCAATGCACAATCTCATTGTACCTCACGGTCTGGCTGAAGTTGCTTCTATCGGGCGTGGTGGCGATGTCGAAGTTCTGGGTTTGATTGTAGTAATATGTGTTGCTGGTGTTGATGGACCTCACTTCGCTGTCCTCCCATACGTGCAAACTCCCTGTGACCAACCAGTCCTGTTCAGGAACCGTGTCCTCGTCCAGCTGTTGCGCGCTTTGTTTCCCAGCAACCACCTCGACTTTGATTGTCGCTTCCCCCGTTTGTAGCGCTGACAAGTACATGGTCAAGTCAACGTCAATGTGCTCGATATCATACGCGTTCAACCCAACAACCGGGTTCCACAACGACGGAGAGATGCCCCCCGTGTAGATCACAGGCGGCGGGGAGTTTGCAGATATCAACTCGCCGTTCAAGTACACCTTCACGACTCGAACAGGGCCCTTCCCAATGAGGGCGGTGCCGTTAAAGTAGTCCACATACGGGTCTAGAATGTTGGTGTACCAGAACTCCTCATTGCCGTTCCCGGTCACATAGAGCCGCAACTTGGCCCTTGTGGTGTTGCGGTTCACCAGCGGCACGGTGCGCGCAAACGTGTCCGAGGGCAAGCTCAATATCGGATTGTCCTGAGCCACCAAAGAGGTGACAAAAGTAGCAGGCCCTGACGCGGCATGGCCAGACATCTCGGCAAACACGTCAACACTGAGGTCGTCGCGCAACAAATTGCTGGGCTGCACCAAGGGTTCACCCTCATACATGTAATAGTCAGCTCTTAGGGTGACATTGAACTGCCCGTTGATATCGTCGTTCACAATGTTGTTCAAGTTGAACTTGAGCTGTGCTCCCCCCTGCTGCTGCAAAAGCGCAAGGTAGTCGCTGACGTCCTTGGTGAAGTTGAACAAGATGGGGCCGCCGCCCGGCTCTGCGGTCGAGGTTCGCCAGATCTCCACATTGTCCAAGTACAAGTGTGCCAAGCGGTCGTACTGCACCCCGGAGCTCGTGGTGGAGATCGTCATGGTGACGCGGTTGAACTGCACATTGGCCGGCGGGGGCTTGTAGTTCGCGGTGTACACGTACCCGTACGAGTTGGCAAAATTGTGGTTCATCAACTGCTGGGTGTACACCGCCAGGCTGCCAAAGTCCGGCTCTGGGAGACTCACCTCCTGAATGTATAGCACCCCACCGCTTTTCTGGGCGTTGAAGTTGTCGTGAAGTAGGCCATGTTTGGATCTGCTTATTGCTGCAGGACGGAAATAGGCATTCACAAGGGAGACGCAAAGAAAGAGAAACAGAAAGAGGCTTTTCATCGTGAGTGCTGATCTTTGATGGAGGAGCTGCTGCCCATCCAGTGATACAAACTGGATTGCAAGCGATACTTATATATTCTGTCATTTTTCTGATCCCCGTCAGTCGCGCTATCCATGTTTTCGAAGGGCGCTGTATCTGCACAACCGGAATGGATATAATACACAAAATGCACGTCCATAGCACATGAATGAAATACGCCAAAAAAAAAAAAATCAAAATTTGGTAAACATAATAAACAATAAACACAATAGGCTCTCAGAACGATTCGAGCTTGAATTCTTGGTAATCCTCACTCCCGTTGGAAACCTTGTCAGAGATGACAGTGGAATTAGCGGCCTCCACCACCCTGGTATAGTTCATCTCTGGGTGAACATGGTCGACGAATTGATACTTTGTGCGAAGCTCCCCAAAACCATGGTTCCCCTTTGGATTGAGATAAAAAATAGAAGACCCGTTTTGTGCCTTCTCCACCGACAACATCTTCTTCCCGTTGATCCGGTGATTCTTGTGGTCCACCTGGACAAGGTCAACGTCGTAAATGACTTCCTCAGCGTCCAAGGTGATGTTGAACTTCATCACAGTCACGTAAACTTCCTCGGTACTGTACAGGAAAACACTGCTGAGCTTGTGGTCCAAAATGTCATACGTCAAGGTGGTGTCCACCGTGGATACCAAGTTTTGCACGTCCCCAAAGTTCTTGTAGTTCTGAACATTGGAGAAATCGGTCTTGGACGACACGTTCAACCCAAAGACAATCGGCTCATCAACGCCAGCAACACCAAGTTCCAAAAGACCCACGCCGTAAACCGATTCCTTATCGGTAATGATTTGCGAGATCTTCGAAGGCAAGAAGCTGCCGAAATTCATCTCCATGTCTTTTTGATACTTGACGGTAGCATTGGGAACCGACCCGCCAACAGAGGTAATGTTTGGATGCTCCCACAACAACAAACTAGCACTGGCAATCCAGTTCTCTCCCACAGTGTGTTCTGGATCGGTCTCTGCAACATCAATATCCATAAACTTGAGCTTGGCGTGGTGCGCCCCAGACTCCACCTCCACAGATAGCGTGTTTTTCCCAGTCCACAACAATGGCAAGTATGGGGTCAAGTCGACATCAATGTGGCCCAAGTCAAAAGCATTGTTACCAACAACAGGGTTCCAGAATGACGGGGAAATGCCTCCCGTGAAAACAACTGGGTCGGGACCTTGCACAGAGACCAAGTATTCATTCAAGTATACCTTCACTTTACGCACCGGACCGTTGCCGAGTAAAACATGTCCCTGGTTTTCAAACTTGTGCACATTGTCCTCCAACACATTGGAGTACCAAAACTCTTCTGCTGCGTTACCGCTAATAAAGACACGGGCCACTGCAGAGATTGTCTTGTTGCCAACGGGGCTAATCTCGTACGAAAGCTCATCACCTGGCAAATATCTCAAGGGACTGCTGCCGTCCTCATTCTTGGAAAGTGGCTTGATGGAGGTAGGGGCTTCTGCGCATATTGAGTAAATGCTTCCAAGGCTTTCAAGAAGGGTGGAATTTTCCCACAATTTCTTTTGATTGTCCACGGCAGCGGCATTGAAATTATACTTGTTGTTGTAGTTGTTGTTGTTGTTCCCGGAACAGGAACCGTTACCTTTGTAGTTATAGTAGAATGCTTCAATCGTCACATTGAACTCCCCATTCAAGTTCCCAGTGACAACGTTGTCCAATTGGTAAACCAAAGACCCTTTTGTGCTGAACAAACTCACATAGTCAGAAAGGTCTTTCGAGGCGTTAAAGTGAACTTCTCTCCCGCCAGGTTCGGCAGTGGAGGTTCTCCAGATTGGCACGTCATGCAAGAACAAGTGTGCCAATCTGTCGTACTGTACGCCGTTAACAGTAGTGGAGATGTTCACCACAACCCTGTTGTACTTGATATCCTTCGCTGGTGGGGTGTAGTCAACAACCGCTGGCTGGCCCCATGAGTTCCCGAACACGTAGTGAGACAAGAGGACCTGCGAGTACACTGGCAGACCGTAGTTCCTCAATGGAGCCGAAACTTCAAAGATTTCATGGTATTCATCAGCAGGCTTGGAATCGACCGCAACAGGAGAGCCAAAGTCAAGAAGGGCCCATTGGTGGGAGGATACCAGGGCAGAAGCAGCAGGCGAGCGATATGGAAAGTTTGCCAAAAACTGAGGAAGCTCACCATTAAAGACGTGCTGGTAGATAACACCGCATGATAACATAAAGATGACAGGGTAGGTGATGCATTTTCTCATTGTCGACCATCTTCTGACCTTTTTTGCGTAATAAGCAGGATCAACATGACCGTCCCTGGTGAGAGGAAGATAACCGTCTTCTAATTTGACCATTTTCCGTGTGTGTTCAAGAGAGTTAATATATAAAGGTGCTTCCATCGACGGGACAAGTAACGTTTCGTAGCAAACATGCTCTCTATTTATATAGTTTAAGACTAAAGCGCACGGTGCTCCGCTAATCACGTGGCAAACTACAGATTATGTTATCATCGGAGTGCCGGAGTAGCTCCCCTGTTCTTTGCTCCCAGAAGTGTTTTGCCAATTCTGAACGGTGTGTGTCATGAATGAAGAGTGGATACTGAAATGATAACTGCCAAATCTCCAACCGAGCGACTCCTGTTGGAGAACTCCTCGGGCCAGCCAAAATGTTCTGCCTCACCCCCCGGATATTTGGGTTCTGCACAGAGTTCCGGCGGCTCGACCGAGGGAATAAATTTCAAACATGAATGAAAAGCTGACTCAAAAAGCGTTGTCCAGACCAAGGAATCTTCAACAATATTGCGACAAAATGAACATGAATTTTCTTAGAAAATTCTCCAGCACGTCCACTGGCTCGTTGCGCCATTTGGTCTCCATCTCAGAATTGAAAAATGATGAATTGGTCTCTTTGGTGAATCGTGCTGCTTACTACAAAAAATTGATAAAGAGTAACAAGTCTCCCTCCCCTGAGATCTCCAATGCCCTCAAGGGTCAGACCCTTGCTCTTTTGTTCAGCAAAAGATCAACAAGAACCAGGATCTCCTCTGAGGGTGCTGTTGCATATTTCGGGGGCCATCCTTTGTTCTTGGGATCACAAGATATCCAACTTGGGGTCAATGAGTCATTCTACGACACCATCAAGGTGATCTCTTCAATGACCTCGGCAATCTTTGCCAGAGTGATGGCTCACAGCGATATTCAACAGCTTGTGAAGCACAGCAGTGTGCCTATAATAAACAGCTTGTGTGATAAGTACCATCCTTTGCAAGCGATCTGTGACATGCTCACCATCAAGGAGCAGTTTGGCGGTGACTTGTCTGGCAAGAAATTGACCTGGATTGGGGACGCCAACAACGTTATCAACGACTTGGCTATTGCCTCATTGAAATTTGGTATGTCGGTGTCTGTGGCCATACCAGAGTCCTACACATTTGACCAAGATGTCGCTAAAGTTGCTCAGCAGGTATCCAATGAACTTGGCGGGGAATTCAGCATTGAGAATGACCCAGTTGCTGCTTTGCAGAACTCCAATGTAGTTGTGACAGATACGTTTGTATCCATGGGAGAAGAGGCTCAAACCAAGGAGAAGCTCAAAACTTTTGCCGGGTTCCAAGTGAACTCAGAGTTGGTGAGAAAGGGAAATGTGAACAAGGATTGGAGATTCATGCACTGCTTGCCAAGACACGAGTGCGAGGTGAGTGATGATGTTTTTTACGGTAAAAACTCAGTTGTTTTCGAAGAAGCAGAAAATAGATTGTACGCTGCCATTGCAGTGTTGGAAGCTTTTGTCATCAACAAGGGTAAATTCCTTTGAGTCTTCTGAATTCTACATTAAAATATTCAATTGACTTAATAATTGACTTTTTAAACTTTAGCCTCTATAACCAGCGTTTGTATATGTACGAAGAAAATCTAAGAAATGGAAAAGCTCAAGAGGATCTTGGTGAAAACACAAAGTTGGCAGTACCACCAGTCACGGCAACGGTACACCCATCTGAGAACTTCCCACCTGCGGTAGCAGCGCCACTGTAAACACCGTCTCTGATATAACAAGAAGCAGAAAGCACTGCACCACCAACTGCCTCAATGTCAACATTGTAGTTTGGCCATGAGCCTGGTTTTTCTGGGTTTGGGAAAATACTCAACCAAGTTTTCCCATCAATGTACCCGCTGCCCAAAACAACTGGAGCCCAATTGCCAACAGTTCCAGAGGAGTTCCCCCAAATGCAGCCTTCATCAACATCGACACCAGCGTTGTTCACATAGTATTGGGCAGAAGTCTTCCCTCCCTTCCAGGTGTAATAACCATCCTCCTTGACGGTGCTCATTGGCTGAGACCCACCTGGGAGCAACCGGGTTGGAATGTTCATGTTTTCAGAGCCGGGGTAATCGGTTCTGCACAACGAGATAACCTTGTCAACTTTGGAAACCGCGTTGTTGGTTTGCTGACCCCATTCACACAAGAAATTCTTGGCAGTGTTTGTTCTGTACAACATGCCACCTTTGCAAAGCAATCCCCCGCGGGATTCGCCGTCTGCTGGCTGGAACGTTGGCCACTGGGTCTTGGACATCCCGGGTTGGCAAGCGTACGAGCACAACAACCCTTCCTCACACGAGGTCTTTTGGGTGGCGCCTTCAACAGTTTGCTGAATGGAGGTCCAGCCGCCGTATCCAACCCAAGGAACTGGAATCACACCTTGACCTTGCGGGAAGCTTGAACACGGAACGGTGCCGTCCTGGAACTCAACGGTTGGGTCGGTGAACAGAGACAAGTCGCCTGAAATCATATCCATGTTGAAATCGTTCTTCATTTGATATGCTGCAGCACTGGCCGTTGCAATCGCAGGAGCGAGACCAGCAGTCATGGATGCGGCCATTGGAGCGAAAGAGTGTGGTTTCCCAAGAGTGGTGGTTGGTCTGGCAGTGCCCGAAGCAGGCGCAGGTGCGGCTGAGACTGGAGCAGCGCTTGCTATTTCAAAAAGAATAGCCGCGATTGGAGCGAAAACGGTGATGTACAGCTTCATTGTGGGTTTATAGATTGGGTATGCAAATGAATGTGATTGAAGGTGTGCAGTTTAAAAGAAAGAACAGAATGCAAAGTTGGCGACTAAAAGAATGACTATCGTTGATGGTTGAAAAAGAATGACTAAAGGTGAGATGAAAGACGATGCTTGCAAGAAGATTTTCATGAAGCATAAATGGGAAAACAGGTCAGTAGAAATACAAAACCGACTTTTGAGCCAGGGAATGTGAGAATGTGATCTTGTAAAGTTCATGCATGGTGAAAAACGCACCTCTGTAAAACCCGTTGAATAGTTTCCTTGGACCTGATATGGCCCATTATAATTACGGAAATAATCGCTGGCTTCCCAGACCTTTGCATCTTCTGCCTTCAAGATGTTCTCACTTTGACTGATACTATGAATACCGAACCCTGAACTTGTTCAAATTCTGAAGCAAAGAGAACAAAAATCAAATTGATGATCTGAACAAAAACTGAACACATTAAAATATGATACAGATCGTTTTTTTTTTTTTTTTTTGACCAATCATTATCTTACACTTTACAGATACCAAAGACTTTCTTCAATGAAGATTAAGGTACAGCCTCATTGTGTCCAAGCTGTATTTCATAATGACTAGTTCCCCAGATAAACAACCTGATTTGTTATGGACAACGATCTTTAATCTAGTTACCATAATCGCACAAAACTATTTTTAAAAAAAAACTGTGCTCCAATGCATCTTGCCGTTCACAACGCTGGTACCAATTGGCTGATGTGGGAAATATTTGGAAAGCAATACCTGCAGGTACTGCTTTCCGCTCCCTTGAACCAACAGGGCAACCAGCTTGACGTAGATGCACAATCGAAAGAAAAAAGAAATTTGTCACATCATTTGGCGTAAGAACAATAATGGCCGAGGGACAGAGAAGAGAGTATACTGTTATGATTGTCTTCTCAAATGGCTCGTTGCTAAAGACAAACTCAAATTCGCGGTTGCCTCACTTTTTGATCTATGCCAGTGATGGCCCTATAGTCCAGCGTTTCTGAGCATGGGGTCATGTGACAAAAATCTTGAAGGTCAAAATTTTCTCTCCCATCACTATATAATCTTTGAACGACCACGAACAACAAACAATATATCATTTCAAAAACACAATGTCTGCTAACGCTGCAAGAGATAAGGACTTGAATGTTCTCATAGACACATTCATATCGTACGTTATCGAGCTTTGATTTTTCTTTTGCCATCAAATTGTGATCAGGAATGACTAACCTTGTTGACAGAAAGCTTGAACGAAAACAAGTATCAGGTTCGTACGATGTTGCCATTTCCACTGCCCAGCTCATGGTTAAGGTGATATCATTGATCAAGTGGACCTCTTTGGAACAATTAGTGCACGATGTCTCTCAGATTGGCAAGAAATTAATCAAAGCCCAGCCAAGAGAATTTACATGTGGGAATATCGTTAGAAGGGTGTTGGCTTTGATCAGAGAAGAAATCGAGGAGGAAAATGACGACCAGGAAGAAACACAATCAGCAGCAAACAGAGATGTCGTAAACTCACCAATGGTATCTCTGATGTTTGACTTGTTGTTAGTGCCCAAGCACAACGACCCTTCCAGAGTGTACAATAATAGCGTGAGCAAAGCGGTGGGAAACGATCAGAGAGCGGTTATAATACAAAGCGTACGTGATCTAATAGACGAGATCCGCAATATAGATGAAGGATTGGAAGGGATGTTGGATGATTTGATTCATGACAATGAGGTTCTTCTAACGCCTACTCCTAACTCCAGTACGGTTTTGCGGTTCTTGAAAAGAGCCAGAACGAAAAGAAGTTTCAAAGTGATTGTCACAGAGTGCTTCCCCAATGACACTGCCCAGGCACACAGTTTTGCCAGAGAATTGGCAGACGCTAACATAGAGACCATGATCATCCCAGACTCCTCGGTGTTTGCCGTGATGTCTGGTGTTAGCAAAGTGATACTAGGGTCGCGGTGCGTGCTTGCTAATGGCGGTTCAATTTCAGTTGCTGGCGCCAGTAATGTTGTCGAATGCGCCAGAGAGCATCGTACCCCGGTGTTTGCAGTCACAGGGCTTTACAAATTGAGCCCGTGCTATCCATTCAACAGAGAGTCGTTAATTGAGTTTGGCGACTCTGGAAAAGTTTTCAAGTTCCAGGAAAACCAATTGATTTGCAATGCGGAAACAGCCAACCCACTTTTCGACTACATTCCACCAGATGATATCGACATTTTCATTACAAACGTTGGTGGGATCTCCCCGAATTTCATTTATCGTATTGTTCAAGACAATTACAAACAAGAAGATATCGATTTATGATTTTGAGGAAGAAATACAGAGATGGAACATATCATAGAGGATATCATTTTAGCTTTTTGCAAAACAAGTTGTTAACTGTAGCCACTAGTTACAACTCCCTGTGCCTCGCTCGGTTTCTTTCTTTTTATAGGGAAATCTTGAGCTGGATGTCATAAGAGATAGGGTGTTAACACTCATTATCTCATGTCAATGGGAAAGATCAAAACTAAAGTTCTTGAGTACGATTGCATTAGAATATTAGTGATGCGATTGTAATTAGAATATTTAACATATCGAGTCAACTGTCTGAAAACATTAGTTAGACTTGGAGGGACATGAAAAAACTATACACCCTTCCTCTAATTGGAACGGTTTCTGGATCCTCATCAAACATTGGAGACCAGTGGACCAAATCAATGGGCTCGACTTTGAACCCGTACGGCTGTTCCTTTGCCCTTTCGAAAAAGTGTAGATCGTTCTCAAGCAAGTGAGGACGGTGTGGTGAGAAAACTACTAGACATTTGCCAGTGCGGGGGGCTAGAAGATCCTTGCATGTTTTGAGAAGTTTCTCATGCTCTGTGTGGTTGAACACCAAATCACTCAAGATAATTAAATCGAGCTTCTCTTGATTTGTGAAATTCAATATAGGATCGTAGTCATTGCCCCATATGTACCCGTCAACCAAGACGTTTTCTTTTTTGAATTCAAAGTCGCCGCAGTCTTTACTACGGTGCTGCTTGTCTAAGAGCTCAAAGTTGTACTTTATGTTGTCCACCAATTCCAAGTCTGGGTAGTCTGTGCTGATGATCTTCTTTGGTCTATGAAGCGAGCAGATTAACGAAGGAAGTCCCCCTGCAGCACCAAGTTCTAGCACGTTTTTACCGGTGATGAGCTCAGGATGCAGGTCCAAGTATGAAGCAGTGTATTTGCCTGCGTTCCAAAGCAAGTGGCCCCAGAGTGGAGACGACCCCACGAGCCTCACAGTTATGGTGTGCGGAGCTACATCTGAAGAAGATGAAGATGAAGGTGACCTTATTAAGGCCTTGCCAGTCATTAAATCTGTCGTGAATCTCTCATATACGACAGAGTGATTCAGTGGTGGTGGGGGCCGGAAGTCCTCAGGCTCCTCAAACAAATCCACCGGAACGAATTCGTCTTCTTCGTTCATCTCTTTCGCTTCCTCTTCAACACATGTGGGATCTGGCTCATCACGTTTCAAAAGAATTTTTTTTTGTCACTCTATTTCACTGTAGGTACCACTGAAAGGGGCCAAAATAAGGCCAAAATAGGGCCAAACTGTAGGTACTTTGCAATTGCAAGTCCTCAGGTCAGCAGTTGATCAACAAACATTATGGCGTTACTGCGTTTTCTTGTAGATGACGGGTGTAGTCTTGCGGGGGACTACTCACTGGTATACATTTTAAGATAAATAGCCCCATGGAACACACGTGCATTATATGAGGGCTAATAGAAAAAGCACGTGTATGACTGTAAAATCGGTAAAGCTCCCCTGATGAAGAAAAGAGTAAAAGGGAGCGAAATCTGAGGAGTAATACAGTCCGGGTAATCGTGATTTTACAGTGGAAACCCAGAGAAACACAACGAGTCTTGCAAAGAAAAGAAGAAAAAAAAACAACACAAAAATTCTCCCGCCTTCAACAGATTATTGTTGATACAAACACATTAAAGCAAATAGATATTCAAAATGGTACGTTCAACTGAAGAATCAAAGATATCATGAGATAGGGGTTGCCAGGTTGGTCTTGAATATCATTATTATTGTCGAAGCTCATGAGCTCAAGGGGACAAGCACGGGTAGAAATGATGAGCAATCAGCAAAGTAGTCCATTATAAACCAAACCAAGAGTGAAGATAGAATGAAAGAGGAACATCAACCACAGTTGTTTTCATCAAGAAGAGCTCAACGAATCTCCAGTGGCTGGGTAGTAATGTCAGTTCCAAAGTTCAACAACATCACGATGGATCAATCACACACCTATCTCAATATCTCATCAAGGGCAGCGTCAGGCCATCAGTATACTAACAATTTTGTTTAGGGTAAAGTTCACGGTTCCTTGTCTCGTGCAGGTAAAGTCAAGTCTCAAACTCCAAAAGTTGACAAAGTCGAAAAAGCTAAGAAAGTTCCAAAAGGTAGAGCTTACAAGCGTATCTTATACACCAAGCGTTTCGTTAACGTTACTTTGACCAACGGTAAGAGAAAGATGAACTCTAACAGTGCTTAAGTTTCTCCAAGTTGATTCTATGTTACGTATAAAAACAACCACAACAACAACAACCACAACAAACTCAAACTATATAATTTAAATCTTTTGTGATGCTGGATTTTTATTAATGAATGTATTTTGATTCATCGCTGTTATAGTAGACTTGTATCAGCTATCAACATATAGCCAAAGATAGTAGTTTGAATTTGGTTACGCGAAACTGCGAAAATGAATTAATAAATATTTAAAATTGAAATTAAAATTGATTCAGCATTACCATCTACCAAAATAGCACAAACACGAAACAAAGATGGACGTTGACACAGAGCCAAAAGTGACAGAGTCTATCAACGCCAAGCATAGTAATGAACTCGAGGACGAAGAGGTTGGCAGAACAAGTTTGCCAATTGCCAAAGTCAAACGGATTCTCAAAGTGGATCCACGACACACGCCATCCTCAGAAGCAACCGTATTCTTGATAGCAAAGCTGACCGAGCTTTTTGTGAAGAACCTTGCCATGAAAGCTCAGTTGAATGCCAATTTGGAAAAGCGGAAGAAGATTCAGTACAAGGACTTTAGTGGTGCTGTGAAGTCCAATGCAGACTTGAAATTCTTGAGTATGATGGTGCCAGAAACCCAAAGTGTTCGGAAACTAGTGCAACAGAACAAGATCAACTACAACAAAGATGTCAGTAGTCTAAAGAAGATAATGGAGCAGAAAAAACAACAGCAACAGAAACTGCAGAAGAAGAAGCAGCAGCAGACCAAAAAGGCACCTGAATCTGAAGAAGCGAGCGTCGAGCTAGAAAAGGGTCAGACTGTTCTCAATTTCAAGAGATCGAAGAAGAAGCTGGATACAGAGGAAGCTGAAGAAAAGGAAAAGCCGCTATCAGAATACAAGGCGTTGGCAAGAGCCGAAAAAGAAGCTGAAAAAGAATTGGTCGATTCAGAATTGGAGCTTTCTGATGGGGAAGGCGATGATGTTGAAATGATGGATGTAAGCGGATCAAATGAGATAAACCCATCACGAGAGGATGTTGTTCCAGTAGTTAGTGCACCAGCACCTCCAAAAGTGGATGGCAATAGAGGGAAAAACATTATCTTCCAGTGATAACAACACATACAATACATTTACAGCAGTACATTCTGGTGTATTATTTTATTTACATAAACTATAGCTTTGACAAAACTTCAACCTCTTTCCTTGCCATCTTCGCTCAAGGCATATTCCTCGGTTTCCTCACGACCGTATAATATGAACTCGTTCAACTTCTTCATGTATAACTGTGGATCCACAGGACCTAATTTGTAGCCAACAAAAGTATTGAGCACTTCTGGCACCTCGTTCTGTATGAGTGGGGTTAGTTCGTGGTTCCACACTTCTTCAGGCGGGGTGTAGTATGTTCTGACTTTGCGCCAGTTGATAACGTAACCACCGTATTTGTTGTGTCGCCCTATCCCGGCAGCTCCTGTACCTTTGTAGAAGTTCTTGTTTCCGTCTTTGGTGGTCAAAGGGAATCTTCTGGTACCGGTCTTGGTGACCCCATAGAAAGGTGTACCATCGCGATATGTCTTCCAGGGTCTTCTAAGCTGTGAGGCAGCAGAGGCCTGAAAAGAAGCGAGGAAGGATGGTTTCATGCTGATCTATATTGTTGTGTGGAATGGGCTCTTGTATCCTATCCTATTCACGTTTATTTTTCGTTTACCCTCAGAAAAAAAATTTCCAGTGAGATCGGGGGCGCCCACCGGGATGGTGTATTCCACGTGCCAAAGACATTATTATTACATAATGAACGTATCACATCCTCTAAAGATATGGACATATAGATGTGATACATGGAGGGTACAATAGCAGAAAGAAGGGCATTGTCCCGCCCGTTTTCAGGATTGTTCGGGACTGTTAAAGACTGCTGTGATGTGTTGCTTGGTTCGCAAGGCATTCATTATCTTGACCAAGTCTAGAAGTCCTGGCTATAGCCTTCCATTTGTAAATTTATATGTCTCCTTTTGCTTAGGGCGAGCATGTTTCAAACATAAAAATACCATTACAACAAGTAACAATTATCTTAGAAGACAAAATAAAAAGGTCAGACCTCATTGAAAAGTCTATATCCTCTCCATCCCTGGCCCGCTTCTCGAGCTCTCCGTCGTGTATTCAAAGTAACTCATCATAACTCATCATCTGGGTTATTACATATATGTACACCAAGAGATTTCCAAAAATAGAGTGCTGTTCTTCACTCTCTTCCCTTTTGTATACCTAATTCCAAAAAAAGGGCGCTCCTTTTTTTTTTTTTTTTTTTTTTTTGATTTCATTTTCAACTCCTCCTTTTGCTGGCATCAACATCAACATACTTTCAAGGCAGTCAGCGAACAAGTGGAGTGAATCGTGAATCTCGGGGGCAGAATAACACATTTGACCTTTAGCAAGACACTCCTCCGGTCGTTGAGGCCTACATCTTTTCAGAAATAATCTCGATCTAATAGCACTTGCAACGATGTTTACGGGATCTAATTCCATGAACTGGAAATGGGAGCTTGATAACAACACATTCGATCTCGTCAATGTTTCCCAGTTCAAGAACTACCATTTCTCAACAATAATGGCACTCTTGATAACTTTGGGACAGTTTGGTGCTACTTTGGTGCTTTATGCCGCAGATTGTTATACCTGTGTGCGGTTATTAGGGTCCAACTCATGGGCAAGTGAAATAGAACCTTCCATTCCTTTCAGTATATCGCGGTGGATATTCAGTGCATGCATCTTGCTTTCCATCGTTTTACTCATATATGAGTTCATTTATGGGATTAAGGTCTATTTCACAAGAAACATCTCGTTGACCTATACTAATACCGTGGCAAGAGGGTTGTGGTCGCTTCGAGGCTACTCATATTTTTGTCTATATGATCAGATCACACCAAAAAATTTCTTTGATTACTGCTCCTTTTTCATTTATTTCACTTTGAAGGGGTGTATTAAATTGATTTTTGCTGATTCTCCAAGACAAGTCATCAATGCCATCACAATTTACTCAGTGGTGAAAAATGATTCGACAAAAGTTGTTACCGCTTTCCAAAACTTCAGAAAAGATGGGATCAAAGAAACTTATGCGATTGTGTTCACCATCATGGGTCTTTCATTGATTATTTGGGCTTTTTTCATCATCAAGTTTTTCTGTGCAGTCATCATGTCTCTTTGTGTTGTTACAAAGATCAATAATGAAGGGCTCAACTTGAAGCAGTTTGTTTGCATCAGAATCAACGAAAGAGTCAGAGAGTTGTCATCCAAATATCACAAGGAATCGCTCAAGTACCTCAAGGAAGAAAATACTAGAAAAGGTTTGAAACCAACATTGCCAAACTTGCCAGATAACATCAACAACGATGGCTACCTTTACAACAACAGAAACACCATGGGGACACCTAGAGTTAGAAAATCCCTTCGAAAATCCGGTGGCGATTTGCTACCACTCAACCGCAATGCGGCAAGCCCACCTCCATTGCCAATCCACATGTTACAGGAAAAGGCCAGTGCAAACACTTTGAACAACGCTGCACAGGAACCATTATCGCCAATCTATAATGCCAACCGGCCACAGGCTTCGGCGGCCCAGTTCATGCCACGCCGTCCTCCAGAACGGAACTTGACAAATAACAGCGATAGCAGCATGTACAACAGTGATGCTTCTTCATCAGACAACTTGTTGGGCAACACAAGGACAGGACCGGGACCAGTACCAGGACCAGGCAGAGGTCCACAGCTTCAACCAAGAAGAGAAATGCCAAAGGCTTACCCTTTGAATGGAGCCATGACCGGTGGTAGTAATATGAATCCAAACAGGACAGGGCCCGGTTCTATGAACAGAAACATGACGGGGCCACTGCCTGGTTACAACAACAGCAACATGACTGGAGGAACCGGTTATAGCAATAATAACTCCAACATGGGTATGAACAGAACTGGCGGAACAAGCAGGAACCTCCCGATGTATCCTACTGGAAACGGTCCAAGCTTGGCTGGATCCTCCCTGCCTTCGAGTTCCCCATACGCCGGTAGAATTGGCGCAGGCCCAAGACAACATACTGGGTTTTCATCATCTACCGCCCCTAGCTCCAACTACTCTCCCTCATCAACAATTTACAGCAACTTCAACACCCCAACTCCAGACACCAACAATCACTCATTTGCAAACCCTTTTTCGCCATCTACAAACAACAGCCAAAATGGCACTTTCACCTCCTCTTCTTCTTCTTCAACTCCGATTTTGATGCCCAACCATACTGCTGCGGGATTTGGCAATGCCACTTTCAACACCGCACCCTCGCCTCCAACCCTGGCGCCATATCCAACGGGGGCACCTAACTGGGGGAACGGCCCTGCACTCCGCAGCAACCACACAGGCTCTACAGTTTCTTCTCCTCCAAACAACCATTTACCCTACCCTAACGTGGGCGGGCCTACCTTGCCGGCCATCAACCCAACAGGAGGATCCAACTTGACCTCCAGGTACAACAACAACAACAGCAACAACAGCCCCCGGTTGAACACCAACTTGGCAGTGCCCAACCAACCGAACAACGGTGCTATTGTCAGTCCAAACACAAGATTAATGTTGATCAATAATCTATATGGAGGGGAAACCGACAACGGAGACAGTGGTGTCAGCCCAGTGTTACAAACATACAAAGACATGGGCTTAGAGGAGTACTTGGGCAAAAAGAGATGAGATGTAATATATGATGATTTTTTTATTTACGCCCCACCTAGCTAGCTTTTGACGATTTTTTTCAGTTTTTATTTTTATTTATAGTTGTTCTAGATTTTCACATTTCAAGTATACATGCAAACAACGTTTTCAAGTAGATTAGTCTAGATCTGGGAATTGAAGAAAAGGACCGTTTGTGGGAGGGACGCATCTCCAGGCAGGACGCATCCCCAGAAATGCAGACCATTTCGGTAATTACCAACAGATTTAGAACAGCGATATGACGGTTACGTTTTTTCTATTATAACCATCAAGGTCCTGATTAAAGGGCCAATACGGATTTCCTTCGAAAGCATGAGCCAACTATTACGCTCTTTGAAATATGAACATTGCCAGAAACTGAGGGGCACTCTATGGTTGTTGGAAATAAGAAGCTTAATAGAGAGTGTTGACGTCGTAATGATTGTTGTAGAAATGCTTTTGGCTGGGCGAGACTTTCCACCGCGCAGCATGCATGGTGAGAAAAATCGACATGAAAATAGAAGCTAGCACTAAATACGGTAACCCCAGATATTTTCGCACATACATGAATGAGGACCTCACTGGACCTTGGGCCTTGGTCTTTGACGTAGATCTCAAAAATGAGTCCAACGCTTGAGGCAGCCTGTATAAATAATGCTGCCCAGCTGCCACTACCTTCATTCTCAAGTTGTGATTGATCTCATCAGATACTCACATCTATTCACCAAAGCTGGAGCAGGAATCCTTTATAGATAAACATATTTGGGATTAAATTTGGAAAATGCAATTCACAACCTTAGTTCACGCTCTTGCGGTCCTCAACGCTGTCGCTGCCCTTCCTACAGGGCCCCAAAAGAGAGCCAACTTGGACAAGCGGAACGTCATCACCGTGACGGCCACCATTAACGGCGAGCAAGTGTCCTGGTTGCAAACGGTAGCAGGCGGGCCTGCAGCCACTGGTGCTGCAGCCGCCGCTCCAGCCGTTGGAGATGACGGCACCGTGACGAACACAGTGTTGACCACCTCCACCATCAAGAAGAGAATGCACAAGAGAGACGCAGTGCAAACTGTTCTTGTTGGGACTTTCGAAGGCCAGGCCTTCTCGTGGACCACCGACGCCAACGGCGCAGCTGCTCCTGCTGCCGCCACCACCGTTGCTGCTCAGAATCTTGTTGGTAACCAGGCTGTTGCCGCAACATCTGCTGCTTCTGTTCAAACCAGCGCTGCTGCTGCTGCTGTTGCCGCTCCATCCATCCAATCATCAGGTGCCGTCAGCAAGAAAGTCTCCTCCTCCTCCTCCTCTTCCGGCATCAATGGGGACTTGGCTGCTTTCCTGAACCCAACTGGGAAATTCCAGGACGGGGTGTATCTGTGCAGCTCTGTTCCAACCGGCAATGGTGTCATCAAAGTTCCATGGGCCAACTTGAACGGCTGGACCTCCATTCAGCAGACTGGCGAAGGCGGCTCCCAAAGCACAACCTGCTCCGAAGGCTTGTTGTGCTCCTACGCTTGCCAAGCCGGTATGTCCAAGACCCAGTGGCCTTCATCCCAACCTGCAAACGGCGAGTCCCGCGGTGGGTTGCTTTGCAAAGGCGGGAAGTTGTACAGAACCAACACTCAAAGCGACTACTTGTGTGAATGGGGGCTGAAATCCGCATACGCAGTTTCCAAAGTGAACAAAGTCATCTCCTTGTGCAGAACCGACTACCCAGGTTCTGAGAACATGAACATCCCAACTAGATTGAACGCCGGCTCCACCGCCCCAATGTCCGTTGTCAACGAGGACTCCTACTACAGCTGGCAAGGCGGCAAGACCTCTGCACAATACTATGTCAACAACGCTGGCGTTGATGTCGACAAAGGGTGTGTTTGGGGCAACGCTGGCGGCACGGTTGGTAACTGGGCTCCGGTCGTGTTGGGCGTGGGCTACACCGACGGCAAGACCTGGATGTCTCTCATTCCAAACCCAAACAACAAACAAGCACCAAACTACAATGTGAAGATCTCGGCCGCATCCGGGTCCACCATCAGCGGCAGCTGTCTGTACGAGAACGGGGCCTACAACGGTGGCTCCGGCTCCGACGGTTGCACCGTCGCTGTGACCGGTACCGGGAACTTTGTCTTCTACTGAGCATTAGAAATTAGTCCATACACATACACATAGATTAGCATTATCACAAACATATACACCTTTATTACATTTCGTTATTATTACTACTAGTAACCACGATGCATGTGCCAAATCAACGGATCTTCATATAATTGCTTTGCGCACCGCGCGGAGACACTCGATGAGCTCTATTTCGTTTGGCCACCCCCCACGTAAGCTAGCAGCATTTGTATAAAATATTCAAAGAATCAACCCATCTTTCTTTCCTTTGGCTCAATTCGCATCACAGAGTTGTTCTCTAGAAAAGGCTCTCAAGGCTTATTCAAAAACATCAAGTTTCATAAGTAGCAGCTTCTGCTTCAGCAATCACAAACTTTTTGAATCACACATTACGTACACATCGGAGATACTATTCAGACAGCCGGATAGAAAATGAAGTAAGCAACAACGCTATTGCTATTGTTCACCGCCTTTCATCTTACTAACATCTTGCCTCTAGTTCTAAGAACCGGATCACTACAGACGTCAAGAAATTGTGAGTAGACAAATAATCTTTTTGCCGCTGAGCTTGCTTTGAGAAAGATTTGCAGCAAGATACTAACATTTTAAGGTTGATGAGTGACTACTCAGTCAACTTGGTGAAGGACAATCTCCAAGAGTTTAATGTCAAGTTTCTCGGACCCGTGGGAAGTGAGTATATCGTTCGTATTGTTTTTTCCATACTTCAAACTAACATCTTTTTCTCTTTTTAGCTCCTTATGAAGGCGGCATATGGAAAGTCCATGTGGAGTTGCCCAGCGATTATCCATACAAATCTCCCTCAATAGGATTCTGCAACAAGATATTCCACCCCAATATCGACGAATCAAGCGGCTCCGTCTGCTTGGACGTTATCAACCAAACATGGTCCCCGATGTTTGATGTGTTTAATATATTTGATCAGTTCCTTCCTCAGCTTTTGGGGTACCCGAATGCATCGGACCCACTAAATAGCAACGCAAGCCACTTGTACATGAGTGATATTGATGAATATCACGCAAAGGTGAAGGAGTACGTGAAGCGTTATGCCACCAAAGACGAGTTCAAAGAGGAGGAAGCAATGGAAGAGGAGGTGAACGACGAACTATCTTCTGGTGAATCCTCAGACTCGGCATCGGAGATTGACGAAGAGGAAGAATACTCCGAGGAAGACGAAGATGAAGAGGAAGAGGAGGAGGAGGAGGATTGATTGAAGCAAAGCTCCCATCTGTGATTTATCACCTACATTTTACTCCTAGATGCATTATTATACTTTGTTTGAACATCTATTTATACATGGGCATTTGAGTTACAGGGTCTATATCAAATGAGGAATCTTGTAAGCTTAAAGGTTGATCTACCTCACGGAGATCACGCCACTCACTCACTGCCACTTCTTGAACCTTTCGAATTTCACCTTCTCAACCTCTATTTTCTCAATAACGTCTTTGGGCACACAAAGCATCCCCACAAAGCGCTGCTTGAGTATTTTCCCATTATGGTGCTTTTCTGTGTCGGCAAGACTGTACTCTCGTATCACCTCATTCACACCGCTCAAAAGCAAGTTCTGATCACAGTCAACCGCTAACAATCTGCCACGGACCGTTCTCTTATGCACCGAGTTTGGGGCAGGCGCCTCCTCCTCCTCCTCAACCAACATGCTATCCTTCAATGTGACCTGAAAAAGAAGGTTGAAAAACACGTCCAAGGGGTTCTTGTCAGCCACCAGCATCTCAAAATTACTGTGCTCTGTCCATCACCTCCACACAGCGAGATTGGCGATCAAAAAATTAGACTTGTAGAAGATCTCACGTGCTCCCTCCCCCAAACAACCCACTAAATAAAAAAAAAAAAAAAACGCAACACAGAAATGTAGTGAATACCAAGAAACCATTTCTAAATTTCTCCCTTTCAAAACAGCCAGATAAGTGGTAGAAGTTCCCGAATTTCTCTCCGAGACTATCTTGTGCTATTTCCTAGGAAAGAGTGTTCCCAAGCATATCACCATCACAGAGACAGGAAATCACAATGCCCACCACTGATCCCGATATCATTCAACCATCGCCGGTGCAAGGCTATGGCTTATCTAAGTTTATCCAGAAATTGAGCGGCCAACCGGCATCGTACATCCGCAAGAACAACTACCAGTTTGGTAAAACGTTGGGGGCAGGCACGTTCGGTGTTGTCAGACAAGCCAGAGATATCTCTACCGGCGAGGATATTGCTATGAAGATCATTTTGAAGAAAACTTTGAAGGGCAACTTTGCAATGGTGTACGATGAGTTGAAAGTGCTTCAGAAAGTCAACCACCCAAATATCGTGAGGTTCAAGGATTGGTTCGAAAGCCGAGACAAGTTCTTCATTGCCACCCAATTGGCCACTGGAGGTGAGTTGTTTGATCGAATAGTCAGCAAGGGCAGATTTACTGAGAAAGACGCTGCTTCTTGTGTCAGACAAATTTTGGAGGCCATCAGTTACTTGCACAAAAATGACATTGTTCATCGTGATGTCAAGCCAGAAAACATTTTATACTTGAAGCCAGAAAGCGAAGACCCGCATTCTCCAATTGTGTTGGCAGATTTCGGTATTGCCAAAAAATTGAGATCAAAGGATCAAGTTTTGAAAAGTACTGCCGGTTCCTTTGGCTATGCAGCCCCAGAAGTCTTGGAGGGAATTGGCCACGGAACCCCCTGCGACATCTGGTCGATTGGGGTGATAACTTACACTCTTCTCTGTGGCTACTCGCCTTTCAGATCAGAGAACATCAATGATTTCTTACAGGAAGTGAAGTTTGACAACGCTGTGGTGTTTTACCCAAAGTACTGGAAACACGTTAGTGATGATGCCAAGCGTTTCATTATGAAAATGCTTAGAGTGAATCCTGCTAATAGATCTACGGCCGATCAGTTGTTGAGCGATAAATGGATTTCTTCGAACGACAACACAGCAGTCGATTTGTTGCCAAATATCAGAGAAGGATTCAATGCAAGAAGCAAGTTTGTGGAAGCTATTCAAGTTGTGGTTTTGAAAAACAGAATCAAAGCATTGAGACAATCTATGGAAGCACAATCCCAAGGCGAAGAGGGGTCTCAGGATGAGGAAGACGCTTCTGTTCTCGATGAGTTGGATTATCACTCCAAAAATGACTTCACTTTTGGAAGCGATGGCAGATTACCCGCAGTAAGTGATCCAAATACGTTGAGCGTTTCACAACTGTCGTCGCTGCAACAACAACAACAACAACAGCCACCACCATCTCCTAGCAAATCTGACTTGACTCTCAAGGCATTACAATCGTTGGTGGTCACGGCCCAAGTCAACAAAGAAAGAGTAAAGCAGTTTGATGAAGGAGATGAGAAGCCTGCTCAGTGAATTTTTTTTCCCATGCCACTATATCATCGATATATTGTCTGCGCCAATAGGGTAAAGAGAGGCAATACCAAACCACATTATTAGCCAGTTTCGAACTTTTCATACTGACTGTGAAAAGTTATGTATTATCCTAAATAGAACTTCATTTGATTCCATCACTGTAAAGAAGTCATAACTTTAGATGTCAGTGCGGTGCGCAGGCACACAAAAAACGAACTCCGAGGAAAACATATGTATAAATTTTCACTAAAGCCAGATCTATACTGATTTCGATTCTTTCATCCCAACTAACTTGCTCTGTTTGCCTCTCAAGCTTGCCACAACTTGCTGTGATATCCACATTCTTTTCATAAGCACTTGCGATATAGGAACGAAATCTCTTTTTTCCTCGTTTCCCACAGATTTTCTTCAATATGACACAAGAAGACATCCCAGTATGGCCGCAGAAAGCCAGCTTCTTCGACACAGCCCATCATGACGAGCTACGCGAGTGCAAGTACCTCGTGTCCAAACAGAGCATTGGTCTGGGGTCTTTTTCAACCGTTCACGAGTGCTATCCCAGCAGTCTCGCCCGCAGCAGCTCAGCAATTCTGAAGCACAGTAAGATGCTCGCAATCAAGATGATCCCCAAGTTCGGGAACTTGAGCAGAATAAAGCTCATACAAAACGAGTTCCGAGTGTTGTCAGTGATATCGAAAGCACAGCACGAAAATATCTCGGGAACCAAACACTTATTAAAGCTCGTGGACTACTTTGAAACAGAGCTGTACTTGTGTTTGGTGACGCAGTTGGCCCTGGGTGGGGACTTGTTTGATAGAATCACCCTGATTGATAGATATAAGAATGAGCGAGATGGGATGAATGTTATATCATCCATTGCTCAGGGTTTACTTTTCTTGAAGAAGCACAATATCATTCACAGGGACATCAAGGCAGAGAATATATTTTTCGTTGAGTCTGCCAAGGGGAACGTCATCATTGGTGATTTCGGTCTCTCTGTCTTCAAAAACGACGCACAAATAGAAATGGAAATGGATGATGATGATTTATCCAACATCATGTGCGGAACGCTAAGCTATATGGCACCAGAAATCATCCAGAGAAAAAATTATAGCTTTCCTTTGGATGTATGGGCTTTAGGGGTGTTGATGTACTTTATATTTTGCGGGTACATGCCTTTTGACTGCGAAACAGACGATGAAACACAGGAAGCCATCACTAGCTCTGATTTCTCATTCGAGCCTTACGAATATTGGAACCACGTTTCGCAAGCTACTAAAAATCTAATCTCAAGTTGCTTCGCCGTTGACCCAAATGAGAGAACATCGATTGAGGAACTTTGCGATAAGTTGGATCATGCGAAGTTGCACTCTGTTCTGCAACTCCATAGTTTTCAAGCGGGATTGCACAGCCGCCACCCAAGCAACGATTCACTCTCAACAGAGGTTGTTTACGAAGAAGAACAACAGAGAATTGAGGATATACATTCTTTGAGAGAGTCTTTGTTCAATACATTGGGTAAACCCGGAAGCTCGAAACCAGTTTTCAGGATAGAGGACAACAATGAAGACGAGGATGTCGAAATGCCAGACGGTGATAAAACTATGGGGAATGTATCAGCGCTGCTCCTTAATGATGCCGGCCTGAGAATTACGCTTGTAAAGAAATCATTGAGCTCAACCATGCTAAGCTCAATGAACAAGCTGCGCTATCAGCACATTGATGAAAGCAGTTTGGTTTTGAGTGGGGCACTGGAATGGCTAATGAACGGTGCTTACTCCCGCGAGCCTGTTTTCACGAACAAGCTAAAATCATTGAAGAGAAACACCTCGTTCTTGAAGTTTAATGGTATCAACCCTTCAAGATTAGCCTCAAGAGATCACTCAAGGGCGCCGTCAACCTCAATTTCGAGAAGCCTGTCAAGCAATGGATTAGCGAGAATGAATACACGATAGGATGTTTCATTCTCAACACATCACACAAAGTTTACAATCATAGATTCTATCAAAACAAGCCCTTTTTTATAATATATTGTTTTCCTCCTTATTTGTGAAGAAATTCCAATTTTTTACCACAATCCTCGCCCCCTCATGTACTGACCAACTCTTGGCTGTACAAAGTTTTCCAAGGATATCTTCTAGGTCTTTTTGGTGGTTGTTGACGCCCAGGCCATCGTAATACTTATCAATCAGAAGATCGGTCTCTATCAATATTGATTCTGACGGAATGATCTTGATTAGCTCCTCAAACTGGAAAGCCCCTGTCTTTTCGTTCGTATTGATTACCTTGGAAAATGAGAAGTAAACATTAGTACCTTGTAGCTGCCGCTTTGTCTTTTCACTTGTCCATATCTTTGCTTGATCTATAGAGCCAGAATACGAGTGCAAACAAACTGCCGGAATCCCCTTAACACCCAACTTTTTCCTCTCTGTTACAAAGTCAACAAATGTGTTGTATAGCAACCCATGACACTTCACGCAGTGAACGGATATTGGCAATGCGTTATTCCAAGCAATCTCTAGTAGCTTCTTGAACACAAAAAGTTGATGGTCCATCGATATCCTGCATGAACTAAGTAAAGATGCCGGCGCCTCATTATTCTCCTTGCTCAAAAGCTCTTTTGAATGTGAGTTACCAAGGAATCCTGACCAGGGCACTCTGAATAATTTGTCAAGGCCGATCTCTCCAATGATCACTGTTTTGTTGGCCCCTGTCACCTCATCAATTTTAGCCTGCATATTTACAAGATGATTAGCGAAATTGATGGGGTTCGGCAAAATTTCTAGAAAACGTGGGAACAACTCATCCTGGCGCTTTCCCTGTATGACCTCAGAGTAATGTTCATGCTTCGGGTTACTATCATCTGAGCACCTGAACAAGTGCGAATACCATGGATGAACCCCAAAACACGGAACGATGGTACTGTTTAATTTCGCGAGCTCCGACACCAATTCGAGATCTAAATGATTTGTGGACATCACGGCCATTTGAGCCACATTGCTGCCATCTTCTTGGATAATCCTTTGCGAGAGAGCCTCTGGTACGATATCCTCACACCAGGGTGACAAGTGACAATGGCCATCGTACAACATCTCTCGTCAAACGGTTCTTTAGAATTCCAAAAATTTGGTACCCTTGGAGGAAAAAAATCGAAATTTCCATATGTAAACAGAGAGGGAAAAAAAATTATATAAAAAGCACTCCCCAAAATGATTTTTGCTCCAGGAATTTAACGTTGCTAATCACCAAGGATCACCAAAGTTGGATCAAAAGAAGCTGTTGCAATTCACACTAGCAGACACTCATAAGCACCTTTTTTGTTGATCGATACGATATTCCAAATCACACTGTTCGCTAGTTGCCGACTGTATCGTCATGACAATTCTTACGGCATCCTTGTATGTATGATTTGAGCAGCTGTATTTTCCACATCTTTACATGTTTGTGGATTTTTAATTCAACACTTTACTAACAAAACACGCTTATTAGATTCTTGCCTTATACAGTGCATTTCGAGATTGATAATGGACAGAACAAGCTCGAGAAGTGTGGTTCTCAAGACTCGTCAGATGTGTCAATCGGCACCATCAAACCTGGAGATGCCGTCAGAAGCCCCAAAAACGTTCTTTTGGCCAAGAAGACAATCACGTCTCAGGACTCATTTCGCTCGCCAATAACTAGTGGGTTCAATACCGACCAAATCAAAGGGAGTGAACTAGACAACATCGCTGCTGCTTCAGCATCTGCAGCGAAAGACAGCAAATTCTACCTGATGAGTGATGCTTCAAATGAGGATTTTTTTTACAAGAATCCTTTGAGATCTCACTCTAGCCGTCCAGTTGCTCCATTGGGTGAAACTGAAGTTGCAACCTTGAAAAACCCTCTCAAGAACTATGTTTTGCGGAAGAATCAATCGTTTTCTTACATTCAACCCAGATCAAGAGTAGATCTTTTGGCTAGTGGATCTGCCACAGAGTCTACTGATGCCTCCCAGGAAAAACTTCCACAGATTATCCATGGAAACATGACAACTCTGCCGCCACCCGGAATTGCTGCTTCTAAAAAGAACAGCTTTTTGAAAGCTGCTTCGCATACAAACTTGTTGAAGTTGCAAAACGTTCATAGCGCTAGCGCCAGCAATATTGCAATGAGCTCTTCCGCATACAGCGATGGAACCAATGCTACTGCTACTGCATCAATGGGCCCTTTATCGGTGTCGTCGGCATCACCAAGTATTAGGAAAAAGACATCATTCAGATTGTACTCTCAAAGTTCGGACTGCAAACCAACCAACGTTGAAAATTATGACTACACCAAGGATAGCAAAAACGATTCTGCAGTGGATTTCGAAGACGAATTTTCCCACGAAAAAGTCGTTCCCTATGGAGGGTTCTCGAACCCTAATATTGGAGAGAGCATCGTGCACGATGACAACTTTTTTGACAATGTTCCTTGGACGATAGAGTCATATGGTAGAGGTAACGGTGGGTTGAGAAACGCTATTGAGTTTTCCCTTGAAGAAAAGAAAATCAAAGATGTCAAATGGGTGGGCACAGTTGGTATGGCTACGGACGAACTTTCAGAGAAAGTTAAAAAAGACATCGGCAACAAGTTGGAGAAGGACTACAACTCTTATGCAGTGTTTTCCGATGATTTCACATTTGATGGTCACTACAAGAGCTATTGCAAGCAGATCTTATGGCCAACTTTGCATTACCAAGTTCCTGATGATGTCAAGTCTAAGATATTAGAAGATCATTCCTGGAAGTATTATAAAAGGTTGAACGAATTGTTTGCGGATGCGATATGCAAAGTTTATCAACCAGGCGATGTTGTTTGGGTTCATGATTATCATCTTTTGCTATTGCCTTCAATTCTTCGTGAAAGATTAGGAATTGATGTAAAGATTGGGCTATTCTTGCACACAGCTTTCCCTCTGTCAGAAGTCTTCAGGTGTTTACCCCAACGTAGAGATATTTTGCTAGGAATGATTGGTGCAAATGCGATTGGCTTCCAGATCCCAGAGTACTGCCGTCACTTTATGCAAACTTGCAATAGAATCTTGTTGGCAGATATTCTGAATAATGACGGGCTTTTGTATTACGGAAAGTATGTCAATGTTTTTTCAAACCCAATAGGTATTGATGCATCAAAATTGGCCAAACAGATTGATAATCCTACTGTTCATGAACTACAAAAAATGATTCAGGAACGATGGAAGAACACCAAGTTGATTGTCAATCGTGACAAGTTTGACAGATTGAGAGGTGTCAAGCAGAAATTGCTAGCCTATGAAAAATTCTTGAAGAGCCATCCAGAGTATCTCAACAAAGTGACGTTCATCCAGATCTGCTTGAAGAGCAGTAGTCCTGACTGCGATTTCGAATACGAGATCAACTCGATTGTTGAAAGGATCAACGGAATGTCCAACGATATGACACTTTCACAACCTGTCGTTTTTTTGCATCAGGATATTGATTTCCAACAGTATCTAGCTTTGATTAGTGTTGCTGATACTTTCATTGTTTCCACTATGAGAGAAGGAATGAACCTCACCTGCCATGAATTCATCGTTGCTACTAAAGAGAAGAAGCCACCTTTGATTTTATCTGAGTTCACTGGTTCGGCTTCGATATTCAAACAAGGCGCTTTGTTGATCAACCCATGGGATTTGAAAGAAATCTCAGATCAAATCTATAACGCGTTAACGATGTCTTTTGAAGAAAAATCAACAAGATGGGATAGCCTATACAAAGTCGTGAATGAGACTAACTGCTATACATGGGTTACAGAGTCGCTCGCTCACATTGACCAAGCATGGAACAGACAGCATGAAAGAAGTAACTCCAAAACCTTGGAGCTCAACAAAAGCGAATTCACTCAAGTGTATAATAACTTGAAGTTACAGAGTGAGCAACATCAGAGAATTTTCATCTTAGATTTTGACACCTTGGGTATAGGTGACAAGCTTTTGTCTTCTGCTGCTGTTGAAACAAAAAAGAAAATCGAGGTGATTTCCGATCTTGCCGCCGATCCTGTTAATGCTGTTTTTGTCATGAGCTACATGACAAAGTCCGTTTTGGATTTGATGTATGGGAGATTGCCAAACGTGGGGCTCATTAGCGAAAATGGCGGGTATTTGAAATTGCCTAACAGGGATAGTTACTGGGTCTCTCTAGTGAGCAACAGTGAGCATGTGTGGATTACAGAGGCCACAAAAGTGATTGAGTCCATGGTGGAACGATTGCCTGGTTCATACTTGGAAATCGGTGATTGTACAATAAGATTTCATTGCGAAAAAGTGGAGGATAAAGGAAGAGCTGCTGGTGTCATTAGCGATTGTATTGCGCATATCAATGAGATTTTTGTTGAGGAAAGAATCCATGCCACCGCCATCAACAACGACACAGTGGTTGTTGTTCAACAAGTGGACTTGGCCATCAATGCATTCAATCTTATCCGCAGCTTCTATGAGAAAGGTGATTACACAATCTCACAGTTCAATATCTTGAAGAACTCCTCAACTTTACCTTCTCCGATTTCTCAGCCTGATATGGAGCTCATACCTTCAGAGAAAATTGATTTGTTGTTATACATTTCTAGTTCCAATCCAACAACTGAGCCGGTGTTCGAGTACTGTAATGGGTTGAAGAAGTCGGGAGAAATCAAAAATGTGTTTACAGTAGCTGCTGGTCATTCTGGCGACACCAGTGCTATGTCACAGGTCGATGGTATGAACAGATTATTGTTGATATTATCAAGCTTAGTATCACAGTGTTAACGGATATAAAATATAGATCAAGAGTTAGATAGTTTGCTGTATTATATGTAAGGCCGATAGTTACGTTACCCAAGCTAGTGGATACTTTTTTTAAGCGATGTAGAAAATCATGGGATATTCCCCATGCAAAAAAACAAAATATTCAATTACACACATCAAGCATTACCTTACATCTCCCCATCTGGTCTGATTGCCTTTTGATAGAGCATGTTTAATTTTATAATGTCTCTTTTGAAAAGGGAAGAGCAGGAATCTGTTGAACATGTCGGAAGCATTGATTCGTTGGAAGAGCAGGAGCAACAACAGCAATATCCTCCAGAAAGAAAGAAGCATTTTAGCTGCATCAAGTTGAATTCCAATAGTCGGCCATTGACGAATTTCAACGAGACAATATTGAATGAGATCATCAACTACTTACCCCAATTAGACCTTGTGAATCTTTCTTTAACAAGTAGGAAGTTTTGGAACATTGTACATACCAAAATCACCAAGAGAATCATCTTTCGTGATCATCCAGCACTTGGTAGCGAAAAAGAAGGAGCAGAGACAGGTTGGTCCCTTAGCACCAACTACACTGTGATCAGTGGAACAAGCGACTTGACGAATTTGAATGATTCAAAGGCCACTCAGGAGATCATTTCTCGAAAACTTGTGTCTTTCACCGAGTATATTTTGAGGCATGGGGCTGAGTCGTGCGAGGAGATTATTGTTGCAAACGGGTTTTCAAAGAATGATGAGAAGTCCTCTGAGCAATTGGTTTTCATTTTGAAGCAGATAATAACCAATTCAACCAGATTGAAGAGGATGGTGTTGTACGACAAACAGATAAGAGACAATATGAACCAGTTTATGATTGAGCATGCAGTATATTTGGAAAGCATGATAATAGATTCAATACCAGATATCAACTGTATAGGCACTTTCGAGAACTTGAAATCTTTGACCTTGATTGTGGAGCATGACAATCTTTTGAAGTATACAGAGAGTTTTTGCCGTGCTAACTTTGATGACTCCTTTGTGCATGCGTTGACTAGACTCGAAGAGTTGGTTATAATAGACAGTGTTGAAGATTCTTCTTTGAGAATTTTGAAGCTTCTTAAGGAGGTGCTTGATATTTTGGGGTTCAATGGCAAAAAATTGACAAGCGTAAAAAGCCTCAAGTTCAATCATTTCCATGGAATACACAACTACAATACTGTTCCACGCAACATGTCTGTTTTGGTACTTGAAAGCCTTTTTGATCTTTCAAAAATTGAAAATATTGAATGCCAACTTAACTGCGACGAGGTGAACTGTGACTGTTTTCCGGCGTTTGTCAACTCTTTATCCGCACAATTGACGAATCTCAAGAGTGTGGCATTGATAGAGTCACAGATATACAACAAGACATCCCCCATCTTGAAGCACCAAATTTACGAGGACTGGGACTTGACGGCATTCTCGTTCTTGCTGAACTTGCCACAAAAAGACAGATTACAGAAGCTTTTGTTATACAACCATCCACCCTACGATGGATACATAGAAGATGGATTGGAAGGGAACTATTTGAGAAGAAGAAGACTTTATGAGACGACCTTGGTTAAATTCCCAAACTTGAAGATGCTTGTGCTACCTAACATCATGTCCGTGATATGCTGCTACGAGCAGGTGGTTTCTGACTTGTTGTGGAACGGGTGCGAATGCCCAAGATGTGAAAAGTTTCTTCCATTGTTTGATAATTATCTAATGACTCACCAGTATTTTGACAAGAAGGTAACTTATGACTTCAAAGACATGACCAGCCCAAGACTTTTTGGGTATTTCTCAGATGTTTTGACAAACCGCTTGTTTTTCGCTTCGAATGTCTCCAACACCCACTTTGACAAAGGTACGTTGATGTCACTTCTTGACATATTTGGAATAGAACGTGGGATCAACAGCGGTGTTCCACCTGTTTTATCAGCTTGGAACTTCCATGGGTATTCGAAAGTCGTGTGCAGAGACTTCAAGCACGATACAGATGAGAAGTTTTTCGTTGAGGAAGGGTTTGCCGATTTGATTGATGACACTGATGAGGGTAAACACTGCCATTATGACGAACAAGCTTTTGAGGTGTTGGCTGGTTGTGTGGAACATTTTTTCAAGAACCACTACATTGCGTGGTTGGAAGATAACGTCAGCAGTGTTGACAATGTAGTTTTGAACGGGATTTACTACTTGAGGAACAATGATAAAAAGTTGGTATCCGTTCACGATTGAGAAGTATCTAGGGTTGAAATTAAGGAACGAATATTACGAAATCCATTGTAGGTTGTCGTCTTCACGAATTGAGGAATAAATGCTGATAGCAGAATATACATGACAGTGTCGCCATTTTGTAACAGAGATCAAAAGAGAAGCTTCACTTTGTTATCATCCATGATACTTGATGCGATGCACACAAGAGACATTTCAGAAATTACGCACAACATCGTATGGTTACGAGCACTTACAGTTTGTAAATTCTTGCAATTTAATTGGACAAAATGGGATATGGTGATTTTTCTAGTAAAAATTTTGGAATTATTTTTTCTATCGAAAAGGCTTGTTGATACAGAACTCAACTCTTTTCATTCGCAAAGGAAGTACGTATACAGGAAGCTGAAAACAAGACGCAAACACCTCAACAAGCGAAGTTTAAACCTAACCTCAATAGTTTTCAAATTGTCAAATAAGCAAAAATGGCTGTCAGAAACAGAGTTATCGAATACCAAAGATTGTATCAACACTCCACCAAGCCATTGTGGTGGAGAAACCCAAGATCTGCTTTATATCTTTACCCATTCTACGGATTGTTTGCTGTTGCTATGACCGTTCCATTGTACTACACTGGTAGAGCCATCCTCGGTATCAAAGACCCAAAGAGAAGATAAGCGGGAGGGGCATGGAAATCCAGACATACAAATAAAGAATTATAAGTTTTCAATCAAAGCCAAGCAATTTCACGTTGACGTATAAGGAAGTGGCGAGTTATCGCTTTCTCAGATCTATTCAACCATTTGGTTAATCAAAACGGAATTGCCATCTTTTATGACATCGCAAAATCAACTCATTCATCAATAAACAGTGCATTGCAACTATCAAGCATTTTTGTAGAGAATACAAGAAAAGAAATGGGACTGAATACATTGGTTAGATAAAGTACAAAGGAGAAAATATGATTTGAAAGCAAAGGGAAATTATTGGAATAAGTGCTCGATATCGAGATTAGGGAAAGTCTGTCCAATAATGCCTTTCAAGGTGAAAAAGTATCTGTAAAAAACATTGTTGGCATCGTAATCGCTAGCGGTGTAGCCACTAGTTTTGCCTTTCATGTTACTGATATCGTTTGCGACGACTTGATACTTTTTGATGATGATGAGAACTTGCGTCAAGTATGATACAAATGAGTGCTTGTCAACCCTGTGAAGAGGCTGTTTTTGTATGAGTTGGTCAGACTTGAGTATGTATTGTTTCAAGCTTCCAGCAAGATTGAACGGCTGAAACTCATTGTTGAAATTGATCACATAGCCCTGCTTCAACTGGGAAGCGCTTGGCGATGATTGTTCGCCCGCAGCAGTTCTCGATGAAGCGGGAGACCTTCTTTTGGAGTCAGCTATCATTTGGATCTCGGTCTGGACGAAGAAGTTGTCGATGAGTTTGACCAAAACAATGATGCTGAAGAACAAGCTGAAGTGAATCTGATCAGAAAAGTACTCAAATTGTTCAGAGCTGTCAATGATATTGTCCATATTGGACTTGTTCATGAAAGATAAGATCTCATTGACAACCTTCAATGAGTTATAGAACATCTTGTCCAAAAACTCAGGTTCGATGAGTTTCAAAACTTCTGAAAAGGTTTCAAAATTGGCAGGAGCCACACCTGAGAATAACCCTGCAAACTCAGTGTTGGCAGATTGTTTGCTGTTGTTGTCATCATCTTGCATTTCGGCAATATCATCATTCGCATTAGTGAATTTGTTGCTATTAGTGAGATTCCCCATGAGTATGTTATCGTTGATTTGCTCAAAGTGGAGCTGGAAATTGATATGGTAGTGGATCAATAGGCTGTAAAAATTAAAGAGAAACTCAAGAAGTTGAGGAATTGGCTGCTTGATCAAGTAGTTCCAATTATCGTACCAATCATTTAATTTTTTGACAACTTTGCGAAACTGCAACAAACCGGAATCTTTGTTAGTGGAGTTTGTAGCAGAAGATGAACCATTGATATCGTTGACAAAGAAGTCGTAGACAATATCACACAAGTAAACCTCGGCTGTCATTTTCCCGTCGAATATGCCTGCGTAGACAATGTCCAATTTTGATCTGATTTTGTTGAGGCGGATTCTGTCAATTGAGCAAGTCCGACCGCTGACTATGCAGTTGAACAAATGAGTGACTAGAAGATGATCATAGATTCTCATATAAGTAAGCAAGTCAAACTGAGAGGTGGGGTCTGGCAAGAAAGATATTGTTGCATTGATGAACGAAGGATTGTAATTTATTGAGGTAATGAAATGCTTCAAAGCAAGCCCCGAATAGAACCAAGGATCAATATTGAAATCGTTTGGCAAAGACAAAGTGTAACCATACACCGAAAGCAAGGTCAAAGTGGAAATGAACTTCAAATCAGTACTAGGATAATTGAGAATTTGTTTCGATAAACTGTTGGTGATTCTTTGAGTTAATAACTTTGTGATTTTTTTCTTCAATGTATAGTTTTTAGAGCTTCTCAAAGCCACTAAACAACAGACATCTAGTAGCAACGGCGACTCCTTTCTGAATTCGTTGAGAAGTTCCTCAGTTGTAACGTTTGGCTTTAAAGATATCCATTTCCCATATTTGTCCCTGAAAATGTTTAACAAGGAGTAAGCTTCAGCTTTAGAAATGAATCTTAAAGTTATAATGTCACTTTCGATCGCCGGTGACTTGGGGCTCAACAAGTTCGTTATAGAAAAGGGCAAGAGTGCCTCTGATGGACTTTCCTTGAGAATATTGAAAGGTGAGGTTAAATACGAAAGAGGAATCATCGTAGATGGCGTGATGATCTTGGAATCTTGAGTGGTGGAGCTCCCATAACCAGAATCATTGACATTGTTGTTTTCGTCAGTTATTTCGGTTCCAGCTATTCTGTTTGAAACTTGCTGACGAAGATGTGCACCATTGTCACCATTATCATAGGACAGACTAGGCGGTAATAAGTTTGGGTCAACGACATGCTTTCGATGGTTGACGTTCATCGCTGTAGCCGCTGCTTCTTGATTGTAGTTTTTGCTGTTAGCCGCTAACACTGATAGCGGCATGTTTCGAATGGATGAAGTTGATTCACTGCTAGCGATCAAAAAACGAACCAATTTCTTCACGTCTTCATGTATCAGGCTCAAAGTCTCGGAGTTCTCTTTGATCATAGAGTTGGTTGCAAGTAGGCTTTCTCCATCGAAACCGAATTCGATGCTAGGCTTTGAAGTGGCCATGAGTTTTTCAACCATTTTGTTTGCTCGAGAGCTTTCATATTCTCGCAAATCCTCGATTGATCTGAATTTGCCTGACAAAACCACTTCTTCCTCAAAGCTGCAAATAAAACCCAACGATTTACAACGTGAACAAGCAGTTGATGATATCCCATTTAAACAAAAACAACGGGTCTTCTTCTTTCTGCACGACTCACATGCCTTTGTTGATCTTTTGGGTGCCGAGCCAGTTGATGGTTTTTGTATCTTTCCATCAGTCACATCTCCACTTTGTGGAGTGTTGTTAATCAAATCACTTTCCGGTCGCAGAACAACTACACCGATACTGTTATTTCTGTTGTCGCTGAAATTACTCGGTAGCACTGGTGAGGCATTCCATGATTTTTCAAAGTTATCAATTTGGGAATACTGGGATTGTGCTTCTTGTATCTTTCGCTGTTGCTGTTGTTGTTGTTGTTGCTGTTGTTGCTGTTGTTGTTGCTGTTGCTGCTGCTGTTGCTGTTGCTGTTGCTGTTGCTGTTGCTGTTGCTGTTGCTGTTGCTGCTGCTGTTGTTGCTGGTGCTGTTGCTGTTGTTGATCCTGTAGTTCATCTTGAGGGCCGTAATTAAAGTAGGACATTTTATTCTTTTGCTGTATGATCTTCGCGATGTCAACCAAAACTCAGCGAAAAAATTCAATACGTGATGAAAACAAAGTGGGGTGACAGTTGCCAAACGAGTCTCTGACAGCCTGCTATATATATATCGAGGATCCGTCAAATGAGTTGAATGATGATTTGAAATGTTTTGCTTCTGTTCTGTTCAATGATTGAAAAGCGTAAATTTGGAAAGAATTGCCGCGGAGCTGCCGAGGAGATAACCCCAAGAGAAGGCTCCATTGGCTTGGGCCAAGTTCCATCGGAAAAAAATCATCGATTCCACGCCAGTCAGTCAGCCAGTCAGTCACCGCCGAAGAGACAGAGTTTCATCTTCTCTTGTTGTGATCATAGTAGTGCTTTCTTGCCTAACCGTTTGTTCATCGGCATAATACCATCGGCACCCAAATAATATGCCGAAGAAGATTCTATCGATTCATTCTCATGTGGTCCACGGCTATGTTGGGAATAAAGCTATAACTTTCCCACTTCAGCTCAAAGGGTGGGATGTTGACGCCTTGAACACGGTGCAGTACTCAAACCACCCTGCATATGGGTCTTTCACTGGGATCAAATACTCTGCAAAGACCAGCGAGGGGGCAGAGATCTTTGTCAAGATGTACAACAAAATCTTGGAAGTGGCTAAAGTGAATTACGACATCATTTTGTCTGGGTATATCACGTCGCACGATGATCTCCAAGCCATTGTGAAGATTGTAGAAAGCTCCAAGAGCGACACGCTCAAGTGGTTTCTTGATCCTATACTAGGAGACAACAACAAGATATACATCAATGATGCGGAATCTGTGATAGATCTATATCGTCAAATCCTCAAAGCTGGCCTTCCATTTTTGATAACTCCAAACCATTTCGAGTTGGAGATTTTGACGGAGTCCAAGATCCAGACTTACGAACAATTGTACGATACACTCATCAAGTTTCATAAGTTGTACCCGTTGATCGAAAATATCATTGCCACTTCTGTTGAGCTTGAGGATGACAACGATCATCTCATATGCGCAAGCGCAACGAAAGAGATGTTGTCTAGTGAAAAACCTTCTTTCATTTACTTCAAGGTACCCAAAATTAACGCGCTCTTTTTCGGATCTGGCGATCTCTTTTGTGCATTGTTGGTCGATTCTTTCATGAAGTTTTACAACAAGAACACCATTTCAGATGCCGAGGTGCTCTCGAAATCCTTGAATGAAGTACTTTCAACTCTCCACAACGTGCTAGACTACTCTTATAAATGGCAATTAGAACATAACCGCGGCCAGTCTGACAAACCAGAAAGTGACCAGATCAAGGTGTACGATTTGAAAATCATCCAGTGCAAACATATCTTCCAGGAGACTGATATCAAATATTTGTACGAAAAGCAAATCTACTCAGCAGACTCTCACTAAACCTCCGTGTGCTTTGAAACAGAGCACTTTTATCTAGGCTACATTTCTCAATTGATATTCAGTATAGACAGACATCCATCAAACGTGTAGTAGTGGGTGTAAGGAGTTTTTCATATTTTTCTCTCAATAAAATTTTCAATTTTTTTTTTTTCAGTTGGAAGGGAGAAATCACAAAGGCGTAAAAATAAGCAAAGCCTTGAGTGATAGAAGTAGATATTACTGAGATTCTCTTGTTTGTTCTTGCTCAATCTCTCCAAACTTGAACTATCGCTTTAGTATTTACAATATTCAGCGATGTCTCAAGTTTATCAAGCCAGTCGGTCAGACACTCTTTTTCTTGGAGGTCAGAAGATTAGTGGAGATGATATCAGAAATCAAAACGTTACTGCTGCATTATCAGTGGCAAATGTCGTCAAGTCGTCTCTCGGGCCTGTTGGTCTCGACAAGATGTTAGTGGATGACATTGGCGATGTTACTGTGACCAATGATGGTGCCACGATCTTGTCCTTGCTTGACGTTCAACATCCAGCAGGGAAAATTCTCGTGGAATTGGCTCAGCAACAAGACAAAGAAGTTGGCGATGGCACGACATCAGTCGTGATAATTGCCTCAGAACTCTTGAAGAGAGCCAACGAGTTGGTGAAGAACAAGATCCATCCAACCACTATCATCACTGGATACAGATTAGCTTTGAGAGAGGCCATCAAATATATCAATGATGTGTTAAGTCAACCAGTCAGCGAAACCTTGAATAAAGAAGCCTTGATCAGCATTGCCAAAACATCAATGTCTTCGAAGATTATCGGAAGTGATTCGGACTTTTTCAGCAAATTGGTTGTTGATGCTATCTTAGCAGTGAAGACCACCAACAACAAAGGCGAAGTGAAATATCCAATAAAAGCTGTTAACATTTTGAAAGCTCATGGGAAGTCTTCTATCGAATCAATGATTATCAACGGGTACGCTTTGAATTGTACTGTTGCCTCCCAGGCAATGCCAAAGAAAATCACCAATGCCAAGATTGCTGTATTGGATCTCAATTTACAAAAAGCGAAAATGGCTTTGGGTGTCCAAATCAATATTCAGGATCCAGAACAGTTGGAGAAAATCAGAAAGCAGGAGTATGAGATCGTGATTACTAGAATTCGCAAGATATTGAGTGCCGGTGCAAATGTTATATTTACCACCAAAGGTATTGATGACTTGTGTATCAAAGAATTTGTTGAAAAAAAAGCCATGGCTGTTAGAAGATGCAACAAGGAGGATTTGAGAAGAATTGCCAGAGCAACTGGTGCTACATTTGTCACCAACATGTCAAATTTGGAAGGTGACGAAACTTTTGAAGCTTCTTACTTGGGCCATGCCGAAACGGTTGAACAAGTGCGCATCAGTGACGATGAATGTATCGTGGTGAAGGGAACTTCCAAACATTCTTCCAGTTCCATTATCTTGAGAGGTCCTAATGAATACTCCTTGGATGAGATGGAAAGATCCGTTCATGACTCTTTGTCTGTGGTGAAAAGAACCCTTGAAAGCGGGAACATTGTCCCTGGGGGAGGTGCTGTTGAAACCGCTTTGAACATTTACTTGGAAAATTTTGCCACCACTGTTGGTTCCAGAGAGCAATTGGCTATTGCAGAGTTTGCTGCCGCTTTGTTGGTTATCCCAAAAACCTTGGCTGTCAACGCTGCCAAAGATTCCTCTGAGTTGGTTGCCAAGTTGAGAGCTTACCACTCAAAGTCGCAGTCTTCTCCTCCTAATGACTTGAAGAGAAAAAATTACAAAAACTACGGATTGGACTTGATCAATGATAAGATGGTTGATGAATTCCAAAATGGGGTGATTGAACCTACTATGAGCAAGATAAAGTCGTTGAAGAGTGCGCTCGAGGCTTGTATTGCCATCTTGCGTATTGACACCATGATAACTATCGATCCCGAACCAGAAAAGGAGGATCCTCATGGCCATTAAGCTAATTTGGAATGTGTTTTAAGATGAATAGCGTGCTGTAATTTTAGTCATTTCCACGTTGGTGTGGTGGTGTCAAGGTATGGGTGTAAAAAAAAAAGGAAGCAGTTTGGCAATTTGAAAAATCACTGATATTATTATTGTACATACGAAATGATATTCAACCAAAGAGAAGTTGGTTCTATGCACCATATTGCAGATATCACGAACATATACCATGTCACCGCTTGAGACTCTTCGGAAGTTCATAATTGAGAAGAAGCCTATCGAGCTTCTAGATCTGGCCGAGGGCTCACCGATAAGTGGGGACGACATTGCGATTGCGAGGTTCATCAAATTAAATGATGAGAAGTTTGAGCTTGACGACGAGAATAATAAGGTATCATTGGGGTCTTCAAACAAGCAGGAAGTCACGTTGAAAGCTATCTACAATGCATGGTTGATGAAAGACGAGTCAACTGCTGATTACATTTCGAAGTCTCAGCTGCTCAAAATCCCGACCATCAGTTTTTCCAACAAAAACGACTTGATCAAATACTTGACTGGTGAGACAAGCACCCTTACAAGCAAAGCTGAGGACAACAGCACACCGTCATCAGCCGTAGTAGCGGCTGGAAGGCCAGACGCGCCATCTGGAGGCAGTACTCAAGCCGAAGGGGGTTTCGATAAATCAGGAAGCTTGTCATCTGACTCCAAACCGGGGGAGGTTTACATTAGCCCTATTGAAGAGAAATTACTCCACAACAATATTTTCCAAGGTGAAAAGATGATAAATTTCCTGTATCTCGTGAAAGACATTCAAACAAAGATTGTGGAGCCATTGAAATCCGGTGGGCCTGCAACAAGCAAAAGCAGTGGACGTGGGCATGGTAAAGGGTTGGGCAAAGTCACCAAGCCTGCAGGGTCCTCGAGCCATAATGGAAAGAAACACGAAGTGCCTATCATTTTACTATCGCCTTCTACGTCTGCATTGATCCAAATGTCAAACATCAAAGACTTTTTGGAAGGAGGCGCATTCAAAGAGCCAAACTCAATAACATCCCAGCAGATCAATGGTGGAAATGCAAACTTGATCATGGTCAAGAAAGTGTTGCCTATTTTGGGCCCACAGAAATTCTTGGTGGTCAATTCCACGGATGTCTTTACGAAAGTTGATTACTGGAAGCGGGTGGTGGCAATTTTCACCACTGGCCAGCCATGGCAGTTCAAAAGTTATTTGATCAAAGACCCAGAAAAATTGTTTCAGAAATACAAAGGCTACAATTTTGCCTTTGAAGGTGACATGATCAATAAGAACGTGGCAAACTGGAACGTTGAAGTGATCAAGCTTGATAGAAATAGAAGGTTCAATGACAAGGAGATAAGTGAGATGTTTTGGGCCAGTTTGGAGAAATCCATGATTGCCCAAGGTTATTGAGAGTATCAACAAAAGTTCATTGGAATGCGTAATTTGTAGTTCAATTTCGGTCAAAGGTCCCATTTTATGAGAACTGCTTGTGCCTTTTCGATAGCAAGTGACCTTAGAAGAGCAGCTAGCTCTTGGAGTGTAGCATCATTGCATAACAATCTCGATAATGAGAAACGTGGGAACTGTGAGAACAAGTCCATTTTTTTGATAATGTCCTCAGCTATTTCACCATCTTTATCTTGCAACAACCTTGTTGCAGCCACGACAAAATAGTCCATGAATTCAACGTCAATCCCTGCGATGCCGAACATCTTCCTGTATTTTGGTTCAGAGATATCTGTAACCACTGCTTTCGAGTAAGCGAAATCAGTATCAGTCTTGATGATGGTCAATAAATCGTATACCCCGATGTTTTCTGGAAGAGTCTTGACAGAAATGGCATCCAAAGTAGTGGGAATCACCTCGGGCAGCACAATTTCTTGCACCAAGCCTTTGCTTTTATTTCGTTTTGGCAGCGGAAGTGTTATTTGTTCATGTTCTTTACTGATTGCAGGCTTTACAAGCAAATTCCGGTAAACTTGGGGCAAAGTCTCAACCTCCTCAATATCAACTTTTTGCAAAGTTGGATTGTTCACCTTCGAGGCTTCCAATTCGACCAACGACTTCTTGATCATGACATTATCTGCATCAATGTCTAGTCCTTGCTGGAACAACGCACGTGCCTTTTCAGCATCAGAGGAACTTCCTCCCAACTTGAGCACAGCGGTCCCCTTTCTGTAGAGTAGTTTGACTAGTGTCTTCTTTAGTACCGCGGACTCCAAATTCTTCTTGTTGGCCATGCATAGCTCAATCCCTTTGGTGCAGTCTACCTCAACTCGCTGCCAGTTCTCGAGCTTCATGGAGCACATTGATCTATTGGAATATAGTATTGGATTGGCGCTGTCCATCTTGATAGCGCTCGCATAGAGCTCAGAGGCCTTCTCATATTCTCCTTTCGCAAAGAGCGTGTTCCCTTCCTTTTTTAGAGACTCTGCTTTGCTTGACATTCTTTCGACTGTTGATCTTTTCACATTGGTCTTTCTTCTGCATTGTAATTTTTTTTTTCCATCTAATGTTTTTTTTTTTCCCCGTCTCTCTCGACTGATAAAAGCCGAGAATCAACAAATCTCACATGCCATGCCCTCCCAGGAACTACTAGATGAATTGGAGGCAATTGACGCAATCTACCTTGATTGTTTGACCAAAGTTACAGACTCAATAATAGATCTCCTTGTCCCCGACCATGAAGAGTTCAAAGTAAGACTCTCGTTCAACGATGCATATCCTGCAGACTGTCCCAATGTTTTGCAATCGAAATCTACTCGTCGAGCAGATCGGCAAATCGACTTAACGGCAACGATCTTCAAGCCAATTATTCTAGAGGTTTTCCGGCCAAACGAGGTCTGCTTGTTCGACTACATCATGGCACTACAAGAAGCACTTCAGCAGCACAAAGATGAGTATCCTGAGATAGTTGAGGACGCAGTACCAGATGACCAGGACCAGCATCAGCCCCTGGGGAACGAAACTCTTTCAAGCGTGTGGGTGCTGTCGGAACCCGTGACTGACAGAGGCTCCACATTCATAGCCTACGCGTGCGAGGTGCACTCTGAAGACGAGGTGGACGAAAGGTTGTATGAGCTTCGATCTAATCGTAGAATCGCCAAAAGTAATCACACCATGTGTGCTTGGAGAATACAAAACGAGAATGGGACACTGATCCAGGACTGCGATGATGACGGCGAGACTGCCGCAGGTGGAAGAATGCTACACTTGATGACGCTAATGAACGCTTGGAATTGCTTGGTGGTGGATGCTCGCTGGTTCGGAGGCACCCACATAGGTCCAGACAGATTCAAGCATATTAACTCAACGTCAAGAGAAGCAATAATAAAGGGAAACTTTGTTATGGAACAATCAAAAAAGAACTGACTTTATTTTTCGTTTAATCAATCAAGCTAAGTAATGGTTCTGGCAACGACGAATAAACGTCGAACTCAAGAACATCTCTAATCACGACAGGAGTTAAAATAAGGGCAATGAAAAAGCCCAAGATGAGGTGGAAAACAAGTAGGTAAAACATCACCACAAAACCCTGCCGTCTTTTTTGTTTTGCAGAAAGAATATGTGGTCTAATCTGTTTGCCTGGTTTCAACCAGAATAACATCAAAGAGTGCCATCTGCTGATCCCCGGTATCAACAAGATAGGAAATTGAACAAACAACAATATGTGGCCCAAGATGAAATCGGCAACGAACAAAGTGAGCTCCATTGTCTTGCAGAGAAATTCTCTAAACGGTTGAGTTATCACGTTCCATCCCAAACCAGAAGTAAGCCATGCGCCTGACCACCACGCCCGATTGGAAATGTTATTTTGATGCTCTTTTGTTATGAGTAACGCGGTGATAATGTTGAAGATCAAATTCTGCAACATTATACAGACGGAAAACCCCAATATGGTATTTGAAGTATTCCAGCCTTCCAAAAGCCAAAAAAGTTCAAAGAAAATGATGTGATTTAGAAAGGCAAGTCCATGAATTGTGAAATAGGAAAATGATGCGAATTTGGTACAACAAAGACTGAAAGCTGGACCCAAAACCAACGAAACAGAGAACCCCACAAGTGCGAGTGCCATATTTAGAACAATGGGTGCCACAGTGGTGATGGCTATTCTCAAAATGGCTTTATATGTTGTATTTCTTCTTTGTTTATTGTGTGAGCTAATAAACAAGTAAGCTGAAAAAACGCATGTGGTGATTAACGTCTTTGAACATATCTGATACAAGAAAACGTTAATTGGGGACGGTTTCCTGAAACTTGCTGAAAGCTTGTCTCCTGGTTTCGCATATGATCTCTTTTTGGAACCTGTGACTTGTGATCTCATTTCTCTGATAAAGGCTATCCAGGAGTCATTTTTCCCAGTGCTATTTCCTGAAAACAGCCACTTGAGATATTTCTTGTAATCGAGAAAGAAATCATTCCAGTAAAATTGGTTAGGGTTGTACAAAAAGGGAGATATGCATAGCCCAGAAATTGTGATCCAAAACCAAAAGATAGAAATGTTGTACATCGATCCGGTGCAATGTAATATGAGCAACGCCGTTAACGCACCAAAATAAAGACTCTCCGATGCAAATCTCGAATATATCACATAGAAGGGGACTCTAATCGTTGCAAAACCTCTCCCCGTTGCAATGTATTTTGCCCCACCAAGAGCCATATCATTGATCAAAGACTGAGCATAGATTTTGCAAACAAACACTTCAAACAATGGCGACAAAGAGGCAAAATGCTTGCTTAATCTTGTGATGGCTTTCCAAACACCTCTTTCCATGAGTTCTTGCACACACAAAGGCACAAATGAAATTCCAAACACAATAAAGATAGAAGCAACACACCTTTTCAACCAATCAATTACCGGAACAAGATTGTAACAACCAACAGGCTTCCGTGGATCTGTGTGTGGTCTGTGCCTATCATACTCACAAACAACACTACCTTGATACAAAGCGGAAATGTTGACAGTGACCAAAAGCAAGAGCTTGACTGACAAGATGATAAAGACGTTGTTTAAATGGAATCCTGGATGACCATAATAAAATGACAAGAATCTATCCAAGGGCAATTGCGTACCCAAGTAAAAATACTCTCTTGAAAGCATTTGCTCGCCCATACCAGCACCAATTTTCGTTGTGAAATTCAAAATGGAGCCAAAACCAAGATCTCTACCTTTACCACACTGCATATATTCACAATGCTTGATTCGCCCTCCTCTAAGAATGGTGTTCATCCCTGCATAGATATCTTCATTCAAATGAAGCCCCTTTTGTGCCTTGGAGACTCCACCTCGCGTTGTCATGAAAATGCTGTTCAAAAAATCTGGATGACCGTAATGAAGCTTTCCTCCAATAAGAGCCAAAGTTCTTGCAAAAAGCGTACTAAAAGTTTGTTCTTTACCAGCCGCAACGTCTCCCAAAATCCCAACGTTTTCAGAAAAGATGTATTCTCTAGTTCCAACAATTGCAATTGGGACCCTATTGTTGGAGTTGTCATCAATTCTAAACTCCTCAAATTCAGCCAACACATTTCTAATCTTCAAACATTCCTCCAAATAGTTATCTTGATTTGCATCAATCAACTGAATGTACTCCCCTCTGCAAAATATCAAAGAATCATTTTGATTGTCACTTTTACCATCACCAAGAATTGGATTACCAGGAAGTTTGATCCGATATTTTGGGGTTCTTTTGCCAGTTTCCTCGATATCACAGCTGCCATCAACTAAAGATGAATAATACACAACAGTTCCCAACTTTGGATCAATTTCCTTCTCCAAGTAGGCAAGTTGCAACTCTGGGTAAGCTCTCAAAAGAAAATCTTTATTTTCTTCTTCTTCAGAACCAAATGAGGACATCCGTTGCATAGAGACGACCATTCTGAATTTTCTAAGTGTGATAATGGCAGCCTGTTCCATCTTTTTCTTTTCAGATTCAAATTGATTATCAGTGTCAGGGTTTTCCACATCATATAACAACTTAATTGCTCTAGAATAGTTCATAAACCCAGAAATTGTTCTATACAAGGTTTGTGATTTCAATGAGGCCCAAATTCTAGTTCTCAAGATATACTCAGGGCTTGCGGTTTTGTATCCAACGCAATAATAAGGCAAATCGTTATATTTTTCCTTCTCAGAGTCGAGGTCAAACTTTTCATCACATGTCGAGGTATCATCATTTTCTGCTGCCAACAACTTCGTGTCCTGAACGAAGCAAGTCCATTCAAATGGATGAAGTTGTTTCAAATACTCAAGTAATGTGATGTGTGCATAATCGTCTTCTTCTCTAATGATTTCCTTGAGACTCAAAATAATTTTCTCGCTGTAATGCGGAATCAATACCGAAAAAGTGGGCATTTCTTCAATGCTGCAGGCCTCAGGCATCGAAGTCGATAGCGATTGCGCAAAGAAAGTGATACGTCTTTGAGCCTCAACTTGCTCATCTGACAAGGAAAATTTAACAGAACGGTCTTCTTGGGAAACAAAAAATCTGGGCTCTTGAACTGCATCAGAAGCATTTTCCGAACCTGGAACACTAACCTGCTGATAGATAAGCTTTTGGATATGCTCCAGCGACAATAAATGCTCTCTGTACATTGAAATAACAATAGAGTTCCAGATTTGAGAAACCACCCACTTTGGCTGAAGATTTCTCCCATCCGAGTAAATGATTTTCGAAAAGATTCTCTTGGGTAATCTTGAAAAAATGTTTCGCCAAGGCGTCCAAATAGAAACCCCCATATAAAAGGATCTGCATACTGAAAATACTGTGTTCCAAATGATGTACCACAAATATGTGTCGAGGAAGAATAGTAACAAATCGGTGACATACATCATTGCTAGAAGGAATTTTGGTTGATTATGACAAACAAATGCTTCAAACAGCATGTCATTTGAACAGTCATTGATTCTCATGATGGACAATTCCCTAAAAGAATCGCGAATGGTAAGGACCAAAAAGAAGTAGGACTCCAAGAATTTAGCCAAAAACACAGCGGTCCACAACCCATAAGACGAAACCATATCCTTCCCCCTCAAACTTTGAACAGATGATGCAAAGACACGGCTTGGGGCCCGAACATCCCCATTGTCTAGACTGGATCCAAATAATCTTCCCAAAGGAACTATGGCAAAATAAATGACAGTGAAAATAGAGATGATGAATTGCACAATGGAAACAGCTAACCCAACTTGAGTTTGAACGTTCAAAGATTCAAAGACAAAAATATAAACAGAGGGCAATGTGTTCAATAAGAAGATCAAAGTTAAGTACAACAATCTTTTCCCAAGTTTTTGAGCTCCGGGCCATTTTCTAGGAACAAATTTGAACTCGTTCAAAGTTGCAGCAATGTTTATCAAACTAGCCACCGAGCCTGATAATGCCATTGCCGATAAAGTTGCTTGTGTGGTGGGTTTGTTATCAATTTGGATTTGATAATTTTTGGTGTACAACGTTGGAGAGTTAAAAGAGGTATAATACCAAAAGACGCAACAGTGAATGATCCAAATTCTGTTGAAGTTCACCAAAAGATGACTCCAGGTTCGTGATTCATAATAAGTTTTGTGAAATGCTTTACTCCAGTTGATTTCACCAAAGTAGAGAAATCTTTCAGCTTTTGAGATTGCCAAAAACTTTCTATTGTCGCTTTTTATAGTTAATTTCTGCAAACCTTTGAAATACCAAAACAATTGATTCATGTCATCATATCCAACAACGCTGGCATGATCCTTGCCCTTTTTGAGATATTTTCCTTGCACAATGTCATAATTTTGGCTCAAATAGTAATGATACAAGGGAGAAATAACATGCTCGAGAAAACTTTGAGGAGGGGATTCTGGATGTTGCAAAGCATCTTTTGAATAAAAGTAGTCATTGCAACATTTGAAGATGAAACACAAACATTCTGGCATGAATCTGATGTTACTAGCTTCTCCCCAACACAAAAGGTACAAAGCAATTTGGATAACACAGTCTCTTGGGGGCAAGTGGTTCATTTTTGATCTCCAAACTTTTTCATTTTCTTCTGTTGATGCTGTGGAGTGCTTTTTGAAATTTGTTGATGGGGTTTTTGATTTCCAATTGAAGACTGATTTTGGCTTTGACTTGAGATCTTGCCCTGGTTCCATATCGCCTTCAGAGTAACCAAAAATATCGTCCACATCAAAACTAGCGGCGAAATACCATTTTTTGAAATTCGAATGATCACCAGCGATATAGTCAGCGTGCAAAGATCTCAAAGCAGTTTCCGGCTTCATTCTGGAAGCTCTTGAATCCAACAAACGCATCAAGTAATCAAACATGTTTTTGGTGTTGTCCATTTGAAAACCAAAAGTTTCCGTCAAGATGATGAAGATGTTTTCGATTTCTTCTCTGTTGATAGGGACTTTATCATCTGGCTGCCATTTGGGATACGGATCATGATAATCTTCAAAACTGTCATAAACGCCCTTCTCAACAAACGCTTCACCTTTGTTGAGCAAGGTGCTATCGAGACCCATACCTATGACACCGTAGTCTCTCCATCTACTGGAGTTCATTTTTGGGGTTTTAAACCCGCTAAACAACTGGGTAGTTCTCTCAGTCAAGGCTGAATTGATTGCGTGATCTCGCTTGCCATTGGATTCTACAGTAGTGTTAGATATGCCGGTACCAGGTTGAGAGTTAACGTGAAATCATAACGAGGGGTGATGTATTCGTACCACTCGGGTGCTCAGCCAGATCTAAGTAGTTGGACTTGTCTGAATCGGACCGGACTTGGGACTTTGTCTCATCGAAAGCGTCAAAGTCATCGCCAGCGTCATCATCAAGATAGTCGTCATGTACTGTCCTAGACGGCAGAGGAGAATTTGTACTGGGCGCCATTGAATAAGAGCTTTTGGTGATAAGGAACAAGCAAAGATCGTTCTGGGCGGCTATAGAAAATCCAGCAAAATAAAATTGATTTTATTCCATGTAAAGACAAACAACACAAACATATATGCATGATCAGAATTGAGCGGCAAGAAGCACGCCCCTACAACGCCACCAGCACAGATCTTTAACATGGCTCACTGACCACTGTTTAGTACAGTGTTCACTGCATTACAAGAGGCCTAAGCTTCAATTCCAACTCATCATCACCCTTGGCTCCTCAGATTGAAGGTAAAGAAGCCTTTTGTATGACGACTTATTCCATACGGTGAATCCGGGTAAGGTGATACCGTTGAATCTCTCATGATTCCTTCTACTGTAATTAGTCAGTAAAAGAGGCAAAAAAAAATAAAAGAGCTTGGGAGGAATAGTGATTAGAATATAAGTGGAGCTTCCATCGAGCATATGCCTGAACTATTTGTGCTTGTTTGCTACTCTCTCTTTTTCTTTATTATGTACAAAGCTCTTTACAGACCTGTTGCTGCCTCGGGACTCAAGACAGCGACTAAGTCATATGCACTCTCGGGCAAGAGACTCAACTCCACAGATGCCTCTTCTTCTTCGGACCTTATTCCCCAGATCCGAACCCTTGACGAGTTGAATGCTACAATCAAGTCTGAGAAATTGACCTTTGTCGACTTTTACGCAACGTGGTGCGGTCCCTGTAAGGCCGTGGCCCCGCTTTTGGAGAAATATGCCGCCGAGTACCCCCAGGTGCAGTTCAGAAAAGTGGATGTTGACGAGAGCGAGGCCGTCGCCATGGAGTACGGTGTCACAGCAATGCCTACGTTTGTCCTCTTCAAGCAGAACGATCCGATTGGGAAGATCATCGGTGCCAATGTGCGTGCCATCCAAAAGGCCTTGGAACAGCATGCTTGAGCGATGCGCTTTCCTTTTTATATATAACAGTGAAGGGACGGTTTGATTTTGGTACACAAGTAGCTCTGCAGTTCGCTCCAATGGTACGAGAAGCGTGAGAATGTAGCCCTGCGGGCGCGCAAGCAATCAAATCAAAGAAGCGTAACCGCATCTCTCGATCTGATTCTTATATTATTATTATTATTATTATTATTATTTTTTTCTGGTTCACCAAAATACGAGCAGTAAACGAGAATATATACAGTCAAGATGACAAAATTGAATCCAATCACAATAGAAAAAGAGTTTGGAGGCATTCCAGGGGCCCTTGGGATCACATTGGGTCTTCCTCTTCTCATTTCAGTACTTTATTTTCTCTGCAACGACCAGTACCTCGTTCACGGGGTTGACATTTCTGTTTCCAAAGTGTTGTCACAATTTCAAGAAACCGACTGGATCAATGGCATCGTGCTCAACGGGTCGCTTTGGAAGTTCTACTTGCTGTGGTTTTTCGGGCTCTTGACGCTTGACCTTATTGTTCCTGGAGAAATCCTCAGGGGCACCAAGTTGCGGGACGGCACCCAATTGAAGTACAAGATCAATGGGTTGAGCTTTGGTGCTAGTCTCTTGATGGGGTTTGGCGCAAGAATGTGCTTGCTTGGCGGATACTTGCCCGAGCTTGAGTTTTTGTACCAAAACTTCTTGGGTCTCGCGGTGGTGTCGGTGGTGTTTTCATTTATTTTGTCGTGCTTATTGTTTGGGTACTCGTACATGCCGTTGACCACTCCCAATGGGCTCAAGACAAACGAAAGAATCTTGTCAATCAACGGGAACTCAAACAGCATGTTCTACAACTGGTTCATTGGCCGTGAATTAAATCCGAGAGTCTTGCCTGGCGGGAAGATTGACTTGAAGTTTTTCTGTGAATTGAAGCCCGGTTTATTGCTTTGGTTGGCAATCAACTTATCCTGTGTGCACCACCAATACTGGCATGACGACTCGGTTGATGGCGTCTGCGACTCTTTGATCTTGGTAACGTTTCTTCAGTTTTTTTATATCTTTGATGGGGTGTTGAATGAAGCAGGGGTGATGTCAATGATGGACATCACCACCGACGGGTTTGGATTCATGTTGGTGTTTGGTGATTTGTCGTTGGTGCCATTCACGTACTCACTCCAGGCGCGGTATTTGACTTTGAACCCTATCCACCTTGGCTGGCTTTGCGATGGGTTGATTTTGGGGTTGATGTTTTTTGGGTATGCGATTTTCCACTTGTCAAACAAGCAAAAGTCCGATTGGAAGTTGGGCAAGTTGGACGACAAGGGGTACAAGTACATCAAGACCAAGACTGGCTCGCGGTTGTTGGTGGATGGGTTCTGGGGCATTTCGCAGCACACCAACTACTTTGGCGACTGGCTCATCAGCTGGTCCTGGTGCCTTTGTACGGGATTCAACACGCCCTTGACGTACTACTATGTGCTTTATTTTGCAGGCTTGTTGTTGCATAGACAAATCAGAGACGACGCAAAGTGCTCTGCCAAGTACGGTGACGAATGGGTCAAGTACAAGAAACAAGTCCCTTACAAAATTGTTCCGGGTCTTTACTAAATGCTAATGTTATATAAGTATGTATTTTTATATATGGTTATTAACCAGGTGGCAAGTCACCAACATCAACAGTGGCTTGCTCTTCTTCCTGTTCTGTCAGGTCTGTATCTTCGTCTTCAACGGGTGTTCTTGGCAAGGCCATCATTCCGCTTCTGGCAACCTCCAAAAGCCCAAACGGCTTGATCAACTGCAAAAAGTTGCTGACTCTCTCGGGTTTGCCAGTCAACTCAATAACGCAATTCTTTGACGAAATGTCGACAATCTTGCCACCAAACTGGGTGGTCAAGTTCTTCAATGCGATCAAATACTGGTTTTTAATTCTGAGCAACTCAGATGGAGTCAAGTTTTTTGGGTGATATCTCTCTTCGAAATCGTTCAAGGATATGGCTTCTTCTGAGCCCTGGTGCTGGCTGATCAAGTCTTTGAAATACTCTGGCCCAAGAAGAGACACTCTTGTCAACAAGAGTTCACGCTTGATGATGTCGGTATGCGAGTAGTCCAACACCGCAAACACCGCCACCAAATCCTCAATCTGCTTCACCGCCTGTTCGACAACCGCGTCTTGGCCTTTCAAAATGATGGTCATTCTTGAAAGGTCTTTGATGTTGGTGTTGCACACCACCAAAGAGTCGATGTTGAAGCCTCTTCCGGCAAGAACACCGGAGATCAACGACAAGACCCCAGGCTCGTTCTGAACAAGACAGTTCAAAATGTGCAGCTTTTTCGCAGCTCTAGATGGGAGGGGCGTCTCGTATAAGATGGAGGACACTGCGCTTTGTGCGGACCAGTCAGGGGTGTCGAGTTTCGCAATCAGCGGGGGCTTTTTGGAGTAGCGAGTGGCAGCTTTGTACGCAGCAGCAACAGTGCTTGACGAGTTTCTGGCCAAAACCCGAGGCAGCCCGAGCCAAATGCCTTTCCTCGAGGAAGATTTCAAAGAGGAGCTAAACATCTCTAAGGTGATATTAATAGATTGAGAAGTGATTAGTGAAAAAATGAGTTAAGCTAGAATAAAAGAATTAAAAATACATGATGGTTTGACTCATTAGTGAATAAGTGAAAAATTTCAAATTTCAACTTCTCGGGAGCGCATGCACCAATAATAAGGGTCTATGATGAGAGGGTGCGGTGCGGCTTTTTTTTCATTTACATGGTACTGTCATTCACTCTGGAATCCATACATGTTCTTTCTGGGATTTTCAACCTTATCAAGTTGGACAAGTTCTTCTGTAATGCTGCGAGCTCCAGCGCTGCCTTGTCAGCGGAACTTATGTCTGTGATCTTGGCCACGTTTATGTAGGTTTTCAAAAACCAATTTTCCAAGGGATCAATGATTTCAATCTTGTACCTTTCCTTGCCCTCTGGGTTGTCCTTCACCTTGTTTAAAGCAAAAACCTGGAAAATCTCAATGTTGATAGAGCCATTGTACAAAAGTTTCAAGCCTTTCACAAGATATCTTTTCTTTTCAGTGTACCCCAAGTTCTCCATGTACTGTTTCAACTGGTGCTGCGAGTGCCTGATGGTGATCTCGAATAGTGTTTGAGACGAAACGATTCTTTTACCTGCAGCGGGGATATCGCTGATCTGGAAGCTGTACTCCGTCTGTTTTGCGGGCCTTGTGGCGTGCACTGGGTCTGTCTCGCCCAAGCTGACTTCTTTGTTTGCGACTTTTGTCATGAACAAGTGGTTATTGTTGGCTAGCACCTCGTTGACAATGACATTCTGTGTCTTTTTGTTGTGGGGGTACAAATCCCATGGTGTTTTGAGCCTGATGATGTATTGCTCTAGCTGGTTCAAGTTGATGGAGTTGTTTATGGTCTGCTTGGACTGGTAGTACTTCAAGTTGAGTATCGGCTTATAAAGAATGTTCTCATTGAGCAAGGCCTGAGGTTTCTGGCCGGTGATTGCTATCAAGGTGTTGAGTATGAGATTGAACTCATCCTTTTTGACGGTGGAGCACAAGCTTAGCTGTTGCACCATTGCAGTTCTCTTCTGTCTGGTCTTACTTTGAGGAAAAGCAGAAATTCTGTGGAATTTTCGTCTTTTTGAGTGAAGACCGGGTAATATAACATATATATATTGATGACTAATACATTAGTAATGTATTAGGTGTGTATTACATAATCAGAGGCTGATGGTGGAGGATTCTGAAATATGGGGTACTTCCCACTCCCGTTTGATGTCATCTGCTGCCCCACTAAGCCCGGTATAGCACCCGAAGCACGCCAGCCGTCGCTGCAAGGGTGTCTCTTTACATGCTGCGACTGTCGTATATACTCTGCAAGGCTGGCTGGCATCAAAGTAGAAGGTATGATCATGGGATGCATCTTCGTAGTAGCCAGCTTTTCCCCAGAGGGTTCCCCAGAATGAATTTCTTAGTGAATTTCATTTTTCTCAAAAACAAACAAATATAAAGAGAAAGAGAAAAAAATAACAATAAGCTTAAAAAAAAAAGAAGAAGAAAAGGCCCCCCGAATCACACAGAAACTCATCCATAACGCTTCTCTTTTGCCAGGCATTGTGTCCATTCCCACTCGTTTTCTCCCTGAAAACTGACTCGTTCTGACGATAAAGGAGCAAATTGGTCATCTAGCCTAGTAAGAATGACCAAAAAGCTACCATTGCAAGAGAAGCTCCAGCGGAAGCCCATTTCAAGGGCCTGTGTGTTCTGCCATCAAAAGCATCTCCAGTGTGACCCCACCAGACCGTGCAAGAACTGCGTGAAGAGAAACGTTGCAGACTCGTGTCAGGACATTCAGAGAAAGCGAAACAAGACCAAGAAGAACAACCCGTCAAAAGGGGTATCTAAGAAAGGAGCAACCATACTATCATCATCATCATCATCATCATCATCACCACTCTCAACGAAGCCAAAACCAAAATCAAAATCAAAATCAAAATCAGCATTAAAACAAAAATCCACACTACTAAAGCAAGAAGTCAACGAATCTGTGCAGAGATCGCCCTCGGATATTTTGCTCTCTGCTGCTAGCATGGCGGTGGGCTCCTCGATAATGTCGCTAAACCCATCCAACGGTTCATCCTCTTCTCCCACCTCCACTCCACCAGCTGCCCAGAAGAGGCTTGCCTCTTCACCCAAGTTCTTCCTCGGTGACACCCCTCCAAAGCTAGCGTTGAAGACTGACGACAATGGTAGCCCCAATGACAATAAAACAATCGATTCAGACGTGCCAGACTCCAGTTTGATCATCAACAATCTCGATTCTGACTTTAACTTTTTTGATTTGAATTTGGACACAGATTCAAAAGTCGACGAAAAAGCAGGAAATGCAAGCAACATCAACAATCCTCTGGGGTTACCAAACAGTGGTGTTGATCTTTCCCATTTATTTTATGACGGGTTGAACAATCAAATGATGTTTAGACCGTTTATGAAATTGGGGAACGATCCAATCAGTGATCAAGCCGATACTGATTTCGGCACTTTGAGCGAAGACAGTTCGAAATTGGGCCAAACCCCACGCCCACAATCAGCAAAGAGCAGTTTGGCAAACAAGGCAATTTTAAATAGCAGCTCCTCCGTGCCGTTCGAAAATGTACCTCTTCCACAACAACAACAACAACAACAACAACAACAACAACGGCAAACAGGGCCACAACAACAACCCTTCCAGCAACCACAACACTTTATAAACTTGAACCAGAAACAGAATTTTCAGGACTTGGGAACCCAGCAGTTCAACTCAATGCAAATCGAGCATGAAGATCTCCATAGAACCCAGCATTCCTCGCATGACTTCCTCAAGGAAATGAAGAAAACCCGTGAATACAAATCGCCCCTCATTATTCGGAAGAAAATCATTCAGGAAGTGGGCGATTTGTATTCAAAGTTCCCCATATTCGACTTGCAAAGATTGCAACAGATTGAAAATGCTACGGATCACAACAACAATAATAACCCTGCTTACAACGACTTGAAATCGATCATTGGGATCTTCAGTTTCAGCTACATGAAATCGTACCAGGAGCTCATCAAGTATTTCTACGACCGGCTCTATCTTCAAACAGTTGACAATGTGTACGATCACTTGATAATGAGCGACGAAGAACGAGACAAGACGCGGTTGTTTCGCAGAAAGTTGTTCTTCAAGATGTTGGAGAAAATCTGGACCATCCACAACCACTTCCGGATCCAGTCTGCGCTTATCCAGACCGAGCTCACCCTGATGTCGAACTACAGCGACAACCTCTTGACGGAGTTGATTCTCCACCGGCAGCTCCTCAACTTTGAAGGGATGATCAACAAGCTCACCTCCACGCCTGCCATCATCTGGCGCCGGTCCACCGAGATTGTGTTCATCAGCGACGAGCTCTGCACCCTTGTGGGCATCAAATCCAAGGCCAAGTTTCTTCTGAAGCGCCGGTTCATGTGCGAGCTCGTGGACGACACCTCGCTCCTCAACTACTTCAAGCTCTTCAATAACATTGTCATTGGCAACAAGGACTCTGCGGCGTCGAGCGCTGCCTCGGTGCACCACCGGTTCGACATGTTGAAAAACCGCTTTAGCCCCGAGATGCTCGACAACCCCGAGTTGAACGACGAGGAGCGGTTCAACAACGGGAGCAAAGTGATCAACGGCAAGCTCGTCCGGTTCAACTGCAACTTCATCAACCAGAACTTCAAGGGGAGTCTCCCCACAAAGCAGCAGCAGCAGCACAAGGAAACTGCGGTTCCCGTTTCGTCGGTGGACAACTTCCACATGTTTGAGTCCCTGATTGCCCCCGGGATCAACAACGTGGCCACGGACTTGTCCAGCATGGAGGTCAACGAGGAGTTGGAGTCGCACCAGAGGTTCATCAGTTGCTCGAGCATCTTGACAATCAAGCGCGACATGTTTGACATTCCCTTGCTCATTGTGGGGCAGTTCTTGCCGATTTTGGAATAGACTTTTTTGTACAATTTGATGAATAGTGATCATGCACTCACTGTTAATACTACTTGACTATATTCTTTAAATTGTAGCAGTTACGTACATGTATTAGTCAATGGCATCCCTGAGCTGCTGCTGGTGCTTCAAGTAATCAATCTCCTTTTGCAACAGCGCCAACTTCTCATCATACACCTGTTTCAACCGTTCCAATTTCTCCGACACTCTTAAAATCTCCTTGTGCAGTTCCTCCTCTTCCTCGTAGTCTTGTTCCACTGGCGCTTTGCCCTTGTCCGACCCCCCAGGCGAGCCAGCCATAATTTCAAACACTGCGCCCTCAGATTCATTCACCCGTAGTAGATGCGACGCCCGCCCGTCCACTTTGTCCAATGGAAGCAACGTCCATCCGTGAGGGATACTGTCCTGGTTTGGCACGGTGAATGTCGTGGCCTGTTGAGGGTTGGAAGTAAAGTAGGTGCCTGTTCCTGATGTCCCTTCATTTGCAGCGGCAGCCCAGTCGTCCAAGGTTCTCGCTCTCGTGGGGAAGAAATCCTCTGGCTGTCTTTCTTCTTCTTCCGGCTCGGCATCCCCCTCTGGCTCATCAATTCCAGCGCCTGTTTGCTCTCTGGGTAGTTCGTTATTATTATTATTATTATTATTATTATGGTTAATGTGTGGATTCTCCTCAAATACTTTTGCCCTGCACATTGGACACAAGGCCGAGATCTCCAACCACGACTTCAAGCAGCCCAAGTGGATAACGTGCCCACAGTAAAGCTTCTTTGGATAGAGTCTGTCCCCCGGGGCAATGTCGATCGTTGTCATGTCGTCCCGACAAATAATGCACAAGCTGTTGCTTCCTTCCAAATCGCCCTGCACTGCATTGGGCAACCACAAGTCCACTTTCTTTGCATTCTGAATGTAGTTGCGAAGATCGGAAATTTTCTTTTGGAAAGCCCTGCATGCAATAAAGCAGTTTCTTGCCAACTGGATGGGGAAATGGTAGAAATCAAAGAATATAAAGAGCAAGATGACATTGACAAGAGCCTTGAGGAAAGCATGGCACGTTTCCGTGCTCTGTATCCAGAATCCTTTCTCCTCCCAGGACTCCATCTCAGGATGGCGTTTCAAGTAAATCATCTCGCCAATGTTCAAAAACGCCTTCAAAACGTGGAACACCGTGTCCAAGAAAAGCACCCCGATTTCAAACTCATACGCCACACAGAGATCCGTTGGCCGCCGGTAGGCGGCGTCGGCGCAGTATCTGATGAAATGGTAATCAAGGTACATCAACACCGCGACCGCAAGAAACACCCTGTTCTTGAAGATCCGCTTCAAGTTGTATAGCTCGGCCTCGTCGCTAACTTGGAAGAGCAGATCCACCCGGTCAAACAACACCCAGTGGAACACTTTCAACACCAAGTTGGCGATGGTGAGCGCCCCCGTTGCCATCAACCCATCAAGTCTGAAGGTGGCCAAGCCGAAAAGCGCGCCTGCAAGAGTGTATCCAATTCTTTCATGAATGTGCTCAATCTCAACAAGCCGCAATTCGCCAAACAACGCAACCTGGAGTACTTTGCCAATGACCCCAAGGAACAAGAGAAGCCAGTTCACGAGGATCACGACATTGAGCCCGCTGGAAAGGAAGATCCCCGCGGACAAGAAGGTGGATCGCTTGGTGAGCGCGTGCAAAACACAAAACACTGCCAACGCATTGCTCAACTGAAAAATTCGGGTTAGTACAAGCATTATTGGACACAAGCCAGAAAGAAGAACAACTTACAACGCAGTATACCAAGAACTTCTGGTTGAACGACGCCATTGCATGGGTTGTGTTCCGCGACAGATACTTTGATACTTGAGGTTGGGGCTTTTTGCCACATTATAACGTCTAAGCGCACGTCTACATCTGAAACTACAACGTCGAAGGCGATAAAGGTTGGATTTCTCATTGAACGGTTCAATCTATACATTGAACGGTTCAATCTATACATTGACGCCAACGCCAACGCCAACGCCAACGTCAAACGCCAAACGCCAAACGCTCACTTTACAGTTGAACCTCAGCGAAGATCTTTTTGATGGCTTGAGCTTATTTCTTCTTTCCGGACCTATAACGTAGTTAGTACAACGGGCTCCTCAGTATGATCGTCATCGTATCATCGTGTGAAAACAGCTACTCAATACTCACTTCTTGATGCCCCCGGTCAACAACGGCCCACCCTTCTTGGCCTTTTCCACCAAGGCTTTCTTTGCAGCGGCGTCGGCCTTCTGCTTGGCTTTGAACGCCATATCTTCGTCGTCCAAGTCTTGGACTTTCTTCTTAGGAGCCTTCAAAGGCTTGGCTTTACCACCTTGACGAGACATGTGTGTATGTTTTATAAGGATGAACAAACTGCTTTCCTCGCTTTAGTGTGCTTGGTCAGGAAGAAGAAAAAAATGCAGCAAAATAGTCGATGGGTGTCGGGGCTCGTGACCTTCTGGTAAGACAGAAGTGTTCTACAGAATACGCTGGACAAGGCAGTTCTGGATTATTCGTAGTCGATTAACTTACGTAGTCTAGTCATGCCTGGATCTTTTCCTTCGGTGGTAAAAAAATATGGCCTGTGGATATTCATTGATGTGTGCTCTTTTCGCTTTGCTCAGGAGCTCGCTCAGGAGCTCACTCGGGCTTCTTCCAAAGACCGTTCTCAGTGATGATGGCGTCGATCAAGTTGTGGCCTGTGACGTCGAAGCTCGGGTTCCAAACGTCGATTTCCAGGGGGGCCACCTGGACAGAGACGATTTCCGTCTCACTGGCGTTACTTTTGACCAAGGCCCCCTTGACGCATCTCAACTCATTGGCAGGCCGCTCCTCAACCACGATGTGGGCCCCGTCAGGACAGGCCAAGTCGATGGTGGACTCTGGAGCGGCCACGACAAACACAACGTCCGGGTACAAGCTTGCCAATTTGGCCAACTGCAAGGTGCCGATTTTGTTGGCGGTGTCGCCGTTGCGGGCGATTCTGTCGGCGCCCACGACGATCGCCTTGATGGGTGGGAATGAATTGTCAGCGGACAGGGACAGGGACAGGGACGGCAACCTGCCGTTGGCGATCGAGTCGATGAGGAAGCTGAGCATGCTGTCGGTGATGAGGGTGGCGGGGATGCCGTCATGGAGTAGTTCAAACGCAGTAAGACGGGACCCTTGGTTGTAAGGCCGGGTTTCCAAGGGGAAGACTCTGGCCATGTAGGTGGTGGAAGGGTGGGTGCTTCTTCTTTGCTCGTGAAGGGCCCTCACGATGCCAAGCGCGGTGCCGTACCCCGAGGTGGCCAAGGACCCGGTGTTGCATATGGTTGCCACCGCAAACGGGCCTTGGAACCCAGCTTGCTCAAGCTTTTTCAAGATAAACTGGGCGCCATGGGCGCCAATGCGGTGGTTCTTCAAGAGATCGGTCTCGAACAACAGCACCCCGTACTGGAAGATGTCATTGTAGATGGTATTTGGGGATTTCTCTGGCAGAAGAAGCGCCTCAATGTCGTGGAGCGCGTTGGCCAAATTCACAGCGGTGGGTCTGGACAAGAGCAAGTAGTCGAGTCTTGTCCTGAGCGCGCGGATGAAGTTGTTGGAGTCGTTGAGGTCGTAGTAGTATTGAGAGGAGGAAGATGAGAACAAATGGCCCAATTCAACAATCACCGAGAACACCCCCACCATGGCAATGGCAGGGGCACCGCGCACTTGCATCAGCTTGATGCGGGCATAGCCGTCCAGAATGGAGTTGATCTCGAGGTATTTTTCCTGGAACGGGATCAACAACTGGTCGAGGACTTTCAAAGTGACTGCCTTTTTGTCGAACTTGATTGCCTGGAGCATGTCGATGGTGCTTGATTCTTGGTTGAGTCAGATGCGGAATTTAATTTTTTAAGCGAAGCTCATTTTTATGAAAAACTACAAGAAACTCTGATCTGACTGAGCCTTTACAAGTTATAATTAATCATTAACATTTACTAGTCTAACTAGTCTAATGGGTATAGTGTAACAGGATAAAACAAACTCTGGCCCTGCTTGAAGCAAAGGACTTGGAGTGGAAGAAAAGAAAGATGGAGTCCCAACCAAAGTCAGAATTATGCCGCCACCTCTTCCTCCTCTCTTTTTCTGTTTCTTTGGACATTGAAAAAATTGATGCCACGGCTCTTTGGCTCATTGGAAATAACAGTGTCGTCAACAGTGCCACCACCGTACTGGGGGTTAGGCTGGGCTGGTGGGGGCAACGTGCCTTGGGGTTGTGGGGAAGCAACAATTGCAGGCTGATGATGTGAGGACAACGAGTGCTTTCTGTTTTCGCCAGTAATGTCGCTCATTTGCTCATCGTCCGGGTTGGCGTACATTGCCTTTGCCCTTTTGTAAGATTGCGAAACACACGAGCCAAACACGGTGGACATGACAATCAAATTGCACGTCACCGTTGCCCAAAGCAACCCCATCAAAATACGCCCCACGCTCGAGCCGTCCCAGTGGTGCTTGGCCAACCCAATGGCGCCCGTGTACAACGCCGCCCCGGCAATGACAAAGAGAAAGGCAACAAAGGCAAAAAGAGCATTCACGCGCTGCACCTGGAGAGAAAACATGGCAAACACCGCCATCATAAAGGACATGGCCGAAAACACCAAGCCAATGAGCAAAAAAGCCCACCCAACCCGGGACAAGTAGTAAAAAGTGTTGTTGTTGTCGACAAAGTAGTTGGGAATGCCCGTCTTGTCTTGGTCAAAGTTGTCATATGGTGATATTGGTATTGCAGGCCCCAAGTTGGTGCAGTTTTTCGAGTCGGAGCCCCTCACGGCACAGAGCCCCCAGTAGGTCCATCTGGTGGTGGAGCCCGGGGCGGCAGGAATGGACGGGGTTGGGGCCTGGAACCAGTAAAATCTGTTCAAGGGGTACGATGGGTTCTTGCTGCTGCCGGAAAGGATAATGAGAATAAGCATAAGCAAGGCGCCTGCCATGAAAAACAAGTTGACAATCCCTGAGCGATAATGGAGCTTGATCATGATAGTTGGCAAATAAGAGAAAAAAGATTAAAGAGTAACGGGGCAAGATATTGTTATTACAGGGTATGGAATAAGAGTAATAAGAGTATATGGGAAGTTGGGGAATATTTATACATGTACGGGGCAAGCAAAGTAGAGAAAAGAGAGAAGTTGTATAAAGTAACTAGTGTAGTATCAACTATTGTCAACTATTGTCATTTATTATCAACTGATGCCAGTTATTGCCAATTTGAGGTGTTTGTTTTGGTTTGTGAACGGTTGTGCGGTTGATGGTTGCTATTTGTTATTTAAAGAAGAGATGGAATTGTCTTGGTTTGCTGCTGGATGGGCGCCTGTACACAATCTTCACTGTTTCCTTCTTGGTCGGAACATTGCACGCTTTACATATAAACATACATTTCCATTATCATCATCACCATCACATTCCATCATCACCCGATATTCTCTTCCATCCTGCTCCCCTCCACTCCATTCTTATTCCTTCCTTCTTTCTCTTTTCCTTTCCCGTTTCCTGCTGCCTCTTCTCCTTCTGCAGCTGTACACTCCATAAGATATTGCATGATATTGCATGTTGCTGCATGTTGCTGCATGTTGCTGCAGTCCGGTGCGGCTGTTCACATTTTTTTTTCCTTTGTTACTTCATTTTTTTCACACGTGATTTATTCTTCCTCCCGCGGTTCTGGCGCCAAAAGACTGACTGACAGAATAAGAACTAGTCAAGAGCTATGCTATATATATATAAGATTAACAGGTGGCTGCCACTTCGTTTGAGGATGCCACTATTTCAAACTCTGAGCGAAGCAGACAAAGCACTTTTTCAATCTCTTCGCTTCGCTCAGAGTTTGAAAAAAGTGCTTTGTCACCCCCTCATGTCGCTCGACTTCAAGCTTCTTCTCATCTGCTCCAAACTTTTTGCAGATCTCGAGCTCGCACTACTGGATGATCTTCTCCGATGCTTTCTTGCTGCCAATGGATCAATGTTCTTGTTGGTCGACTTTCTCGCCAACAACCCAAGAATATCCGTCAACGATACAACCCCAATCAATCTGCCTGCCCTGCCAGATGCCTCTGGTTTCAATGGAACAATTCCCCCTCCTCCTCCCACCACTCCCTCGCTCAAATTATTATGAAAACTAGGATCACTTGCTTCCCCTCCATTAATCGCCGACAAACTTGGTTTATTTGGTGATGAAAACGAACTAGTGGTGGCCGGCGTCACAATCCACAATCTGTGTGCCTCGGTTGCCACCAACTTTGCAATGATTCTCCCCAATGTGCTGTTCGGAAACACATGGAAAATAGGAAACGAATCTTGGCCATTCTCCAATCCTCTTGAGTTCAAAATAACCGACACAAAGTGCAAGCATGTCTTATGAAGCAAATGCAGCTGCGACCCGCTCGACACGTGCTTCACGTCAGTGATGGATATGTTGCCCAACAAGTTTTGCAGTCTGTCCACCACTGCCAATGACGAAATCTGTTCATTGTACATCAACATCAATCCATCAATCAAGGGCTGGTCTCCGTAAACAAACATCACCTTCCCAGTGGAGCCAATCTCCAATTCATCCAATGGAGTCTGCAACAATGGCTCCAACGAGCTGAATTTCCGGATATTGTCCCAAAGATACTTGATCAATCTTCGTTGTGACAAAATTCCTGTAATCTTATTAGCATTGTTCACAATCGCCACCCGGTGCACCCCGGACCCCAAAATCTCCACCACGCTGCTCAAGGTGTCCAAAGTCTCATTCAACTTGATAAACGGATTTTTCGTCGTCAACCCGCACACAAACTTCACAGGCGCTTGCTTGCCGCATTTAATGTCCGCAAGGTACTCGCGCGTCAGCTTGCCTTCCAACTTGAAATGCGGGTCCCACTCCTGCTCCAACTCCTCGACATTGTCAAAGTCAATCTTGTGCAACACCAACAACAAGTACGTGTTCAAGTCGCCGTAGTCAAACGTGGTGCAGTTCAAGTCGTTTTCAAACGCCTCCACCGGCACAGACGTCAAGTTGTGTGTTGTCAACGTCTTGTACGCCGCCTCGATTGAAATGTCCCCGTTGATGAATATCAACTTGTTCTCTTCCACCAAGTTCAGCAAGGGAATGTCATGCCAGTCTCGCACCGTTGCTGTTGCTCCTGCCGAGGCCCCCTGTGGGCCTCCCGGGGTTGCCACCGATGGTGTGGCAGAGCCACTTGCGTTTCCAGACGATATCACAGACGAGGACACTGATGGCTTCCGTGAAAGCGACCCAGCCTCGCTTGCTGGCCCAATTGACTCGTTGTCTGCTTTGCGTTGTGGAGAGCTCATTATTGATAAAGTAACTATTTGAGAGAGGAAACGGCTTTCCTCAATGATCGGTTCTATTGGTCTGTTCCTAGTTATGCACTATCAATGGATTCACGAACTGGGTGAACCGAGTCAGGGCTGTTTGTGGATGATGTTGACAAACTAAAGGGGAGGAGGTTCTTACAAAAAGTCAGCTTTTTCGATTTTTTTTTTTTTTTTTCTAAGAAAGAACTAAAAATTTTCCCACATTTCAAAAGAGGAAAATAACCAAAAAAATGCTTGTGGCACGTTTTGAAGGGGCCTGTCAAGTGTCAATTCACCTTCTATTGAGCAGGTGAAGATGCCATTTTATACACAATTGTAGCCCATCTTTGTGATCACCGCCTCGGCCATCATGCCCTCATTTCCAAACACCGAGCTCACAACCTTGATAAAGTAGTGCTTCTTGTCATGGCTGCTGTCCAAGTTCAAGATCTTGAGTGGCTTCTCGCGCAAGTTGGTCAAGAGCACTTTGCTCTGCAATGCCATGAGCCGCTGGTGTCGCATCTTTATCACTCTGTCCAACATGTTGTTCTTGTTGTCATTGTTGTGGCGGCGGCGGTGCTCAATCAACCGTTGGTATTTCTTGTACTCCGATGCGTGCTTGATCTTCAAGTTTTTCATTGCCTCGTCCTTGAACAACCGATGGACTTGGAAGTTCTGGTTGTTGATTTCTCGCCGCTTCTCGTTGATTTCAAACAAGTTGTCCGATCGCGAAAGACTCAAGCGAAGCGGGAGCTGGTTGGACCACAATAGGCTGAAGCACGGGGTGGACCGGTTGAAGGGCACCACGCTCTTGGCCGCCTGGTTGTAGTGGCTGCTTGTGTTGCGAATCTCGGGGAGCTGGAGTTGGTCATCCACCGGCTGGAGCTCGCATTGTATGTGCTCGCCACCCCTGGATGGGCGCACTATGCAAAGCGCGTCCTCTTCCTCCACTGTAGTATGAGGGTAAATCAGCTGGGCCTTCTTTATCTGGTCGTAGTGGGTCTCGATCTTGTCCCAGCCACTGAGCCAGCCAAGCTGGTAGTCGTAGCTAAGGGGGTCACACGTGCTCTTGTCTTCGTGGTACGGCACGCTGGTCACTTGGTTGGACAACACCACCGCGATGTTGTGCTTTCTTGCCAAGTTTTTCTGGAGATGCGTGTACAACTTCCTCAAGTAAAGATCAAACTCCACTTTGTATTCCCATATCTTGCTCTTTGCGGTGCTTGGGGACGGCCCGGCAGAAGCCCTTTTGGTGAGCCCGGACCTTAGATGGTGGGAGATGCTGTCGATGATCAAGACCTTGATGTGCTTGTTTCTTTCCAAAAGCATGGGCAACTGGTGGAAAATCAACAAGTCTGATTGTCTTTCCCAGTCGCTGATAAAGTACGTCAAGATGTTGTCCAACTTTGGCGCCATTTCGTTGTCGGCAAAACGACTGCGGTGGATCTGGGCAAGACGTCCCACGGGCAAGGGAGCCTCGGTTGAGATGAACACCGCCTGCGCTGCCGCCTGCTCCAGGCCTAGGCCCCCCATGTCCGTGGGTAGTTGGCAATGAAGCGCCAACTGCATGAGAAACTGTGTCTTGCCGCTTGAACTCTCGCCCGAGATCTCGGTGACGTAGCCCACAGGGATCCCGCCTTGAAGAAGGTCGTCGAGCTTTGAATTGCCCGTGGTGAACTTGCAGACGGGCTCCTCCTCCTCCTTCTCCAGCGGGGTCAATGGAACAGACAACTCCTTGTCCAATATGCTTTTCAAAAGAGCAATGTCCTTGGCAGTGAGGTCGCTTTGGCGTGGTGGGCCCGAGGAAACAGCCGGCGAGTCCTCCACCGACGCGAGTTTCATGAGCTCGTCCAGCGACTTCAACACCAAGTCCTGGGTCACAATCTCGTATTTCCGAAATATCGGCAAGAACCGAGCAAACTCTTCTTTCTCGAGAATGAGAGAGTTAGGGATCTGCAAATAGAGGTCCATACCGAGTAAAGGGCTCCACAAAGAGGTTTTCTGAGTTCGTTCACTATTGAAAGAAGTGGCTAAAGGCCAAAATTTTGTTTCGCGCGCGCGCATTGGTGAAATATTAGAAAATTCCCAGACAGAACACACTTAGTACAAGACAAGAAGTAAAGCGTAATGATCAAATACATCAGAAACTACATTCTTTGGCTCGATTACCCCACGTGGGTGTGGGTTGTCGTGGCCATCTATCTCTCTCTCCCCATCACATTCTACGTGCTCTACCCCATGTGGTACGAGCACCGGTACGAAAAGCTCTTGCTGGAGAACCAAGGCAAAAAGCAGATTCTCGTGATAGTGCTTGGCGACTTGGGCCACTCGCCTCGGATGTTGTACCACGTGAAGAGCTTGGTGCAGAAGAAGCACTACCAGGTGCAGCTCTTTGGCTACATGGGGTCGCCCTTGCCGCTGTTCATCTTGGACATGGTGGAGGAAGGAACGGTTGAGATCAACGAGATCCCAGTGCAGCCCGCGGGAGGTGGAGGGATCCCCGGGATGATCGAGAAGGTGTTCCGCCAGCACAGTACCCTTTTCAAGCTCCTCTTCCAAAGGCACTTGAGAAACTCCCGGTACGTGTTGATCCAGAACCCGCCCATCTTGCCGATTCTCCACGTGGTCTTGATCTGGCAGTGGCTCTACTCGCCCTTGACAAGGGTCATCATCGACTGGCACAACTTGAACTACTCCATCTTGGAGCTCCGGTTCCCGCCGGTGACCCCCACGACGGTTCCGCAGGGGCTCAAGGGGAAGCTTCTGCACGCAATGGGGCGCGGTCTCGTGCACGTCATGAAAGCCTACGAGTTCACGCTTTGCCGGTTCGCAAGGTACAACTTGACGGTTCTGGAGAACATGAAGACGTTTCTCTTGGACGCATTGTACCCCAAATACTCGGTGGTGCAGCGCCTGGCGGCGGCAAGAAAGTTCATTGTATTGCGCGACAGACCCGCAGACCAGTTCAAGGTGTTGCGCACCCAGGAGGACCGGGCACGGGTGCTCGGGTCCCCGGACTTCAAGGCCTTGTTCCAAAGCCCTGAGTTGGCCACGTTCGACTTCCTCACCTCCTCGGACAAGATCATCGTCAGCAGCACCTCGTTCACGAAAGACGAGGACTTCAACATCTTGCTCGATGCGTTGAAGCTATACGACGACGATGATAAGCACCGCACCAAAAGGCTCTTCCTCTTGGTCACGGGCAAGGGCCCCGAAAAACCCCTGTTTGACCGCAAGGTCAGGGAGTTGAACTTCTCCAAGCGCGTTGTTGTCAAGAACGTTTGGTTCTCGGCGCTGCAGTACCCGCAGGCCATTGCCTTGGCCGACGTGGCCGTGTCGTTGCACACGTCGTCCCTGGGCATTGACTTGCCCATGAAGATCTTGGACTTTTTTGGGGCCGGGATCCCCACCATCAGCGTGGCGTTCCCCACCATCGGCGAGTTGGTCAAGGATGGCGAGAACGGGCTTGTCTTGAGCGACAACAGCCCCAAGGAGTTGTGCGACAAGTTGGCCTTGGTGTTTGAGGATGAAGAACTATATAGCAAAATCAAATACGGCGCCCTCAAGGAGAGCGAGTACAGGTGGGATTCCAACTGGATGAAGGTCTTGGGAAAGTATTTTTGATTTTATCAAATATCTTACAAATGAGCTGAGAAAGAAAGAAATAAACTCAATTGCTGCTCATCTTTTTGATCCCGATACTTCGGGTAGGTATACGACGGATAGCATTGGATTCTTCGTCATCTTCGTCTTCCTCTTCGTCGTCATCATCATCATCGTCATCGTCGTCATCATCATCATCATCATCATCATCGTCATCGTCGTCATCCTCATCGTCATCCTCATCGTCATCGTCGTCATCCTCATCATCTTCCTCCTCTTCATCCTCTTCCACCTCTTTGATATCTTCATGGTGCTCCCCCTCCTGGTGATCACCCACTTCCTCTTCTTCCTCAAAATTAACGTCCTCACTCACCAAGGCTCGATTGGCTGCCTCTTGTGCGGCTTTGGCAACAATCTCCTTTTGCTTCTTTTGATACTGTAGTTCCTGCTGCTGTTTCTTCTGCTTGAGTGCAATCAACTCCTTCTTTGCACTTGTGGCAATCTCATGAACCGTTGTCATGCCTCCCATTCCAATATCACCGCACACCAACATCTTTTCCACGGGCTTCAAGATCTTGATCCAGGTAAAGTACTTGTTCAACACCTCAAGCTGGATTTTCGTGATTGGATGCGTGTACATCAAGGTGTTCATTGCCGGGGCAATGATGATCGGATTTGCAGGGTTCCAGGCCCTGAAGATCGAGGTTAACAAGTTGTCTGACAACCCATTACTGATCTTGGCCAAGGTGTTGGCGGACACGGGGGCAACAATGAAGATATCGGCCCATTTGCGAAGCTCCACATGCAAAATAGGGTCGTTGTTATTGTGCCCAAACCATTCATCTTGATCTCTCCAGATTTTGATGTCACTGGAGATCTTGAGCCCTTCCAAAAAATGCTCTGCTGCTTTGGTTAGCACTAGTTGGATAGACACTTTTTCTCGCGTGAACACCTTGTATATTTTGTCAATCAACTCTGGGATCTTGATCGTAGCCACAGATCCCGAAGCACCCAACAAAATGTGTATCTTCTTATCATCAGCGCGCTGAAAGTATTGGATGAATGGGAATTTGGGCATGTCTTCAGCTTGAATGACTGCCTTTGGGGGCTTTTGAGTAGAGTTTTTTCTGCTCAACGAGAGCAAATCTTTTGGTTCCACCACTTTCAATTGGGGCTGGATGACGGGTGGCGACGCTGAGGGAGAAGACAAGTTTGATATATTGCTATCTGTTTTCCTCATGCTGACAAATTTGGGCGATGTAGGGGTGACAATGTCGGTAGCAGCTGCTGCCGGGCTACTGTTGTTTGTGCCTGTCCTTTCCAGGACCGCAGGACCTGTTGTTCCTTTGTTTGCCACTTTTGATGTTGATGTTTCTACTGCTGTTTCCAACGATGGAGCGTCCCTTTCTAACGATAAAGCTCTTTCCAACTTTAGTGCTAGCTGCGTTGCACCTAACGGAGCAGCAGCAGAGGTCTTTGCACGCGGTGATGGAGGGTTGGAAAACTTATCTCTGTTACTACTATTACCACCACCACCAGTGGTGAAATATAGCATGTCGTGTTTCTCCCTGTCATCGGATTCAGGCGAAGCAGCCTTTTTCTTACCATCTTCATGGTGTCGCAAGGACAATCTGGAAGCGTTTCCCCCCATGATGGAGGAAGCGGGGACCGGTGCCCTTTGCAGCTTCAATTGGTTTTGCGGATGGCTCTGCATTCTTGAGTTGATCACGTTTGAGGTCGATAGCGAGATGTTGGAAGGATGGGCGGAAATAGAGCCACGTCTGGACTTTTCGAGCTCTGAAGGCTCGTTGAAGGACAAGGAGCTTGCTTTTCTGGTCAAAATTTCCGAGTTTTCTTCAGTAGCAGAAGCAGGAGGAGCAGCAGCAGCATCGGGATACTGGCGGGGTGTGGCAGCGTCCTTTTCGGAAAGGAACGCTGTTGGGGCAGCGCTTGCCTCAAGTTTGTTGTTAGCGTTGATCGCCGCGTCAGTGAGGCTGCTCCTATTGTTGCTGTCGCTATTGGAACTGTTGATGTTGCAGTTATTTTCGTTGTCGTGGGTGAGCGATTCAGTGGAGCTCAGAGTGGCGCTTGGCACTATTGTCTTCAAGTCGATTCTGCCATCGTTCTTGTCGGCCGCCTGATCCTGCTTCTGTTCGGCTCTGGCGACCGCCTCGCTCTTCAAGATGGGGGTTGGTTTGTTGTTCGGGGAGTTGTTGACCTTCAACGTTGGCTTTCTGGACAACAGAGGCTCGTTCCCATTGGAGGGAACCGCCTTTTGTTTAGAATCGGGCATCAGAGGTAGATATAGATGGATTTATTGAGTGGGGGAAAAAAAAAAAAGGGAAAATCAGCTGGGAATGGATCCTTTGGGCAAACCGAACAACAACTTGTTCTAGGAAGGGGGTTCTGGATGATGACAATACGACTTGTATCAAGTGGTGAGCTGGAATTTATAAAATATTTAACAAATTTTCTCTCTCTCCCTGGGGTGCTTTTGTTGATAAAAAAACAAACAAATTTTCTCTACAGTGTGAGAGCAGCCCATCCATCCTCTTCCCAGAAAATTTTCTTGCCATTTTTTTTTTGCTTTCCTTCCTAGTCTTTGCACCAGGGCGGTGGGTCATTGAACTCCTTGGGATTATGTTTATGTTTATGATAATGATTATGCTATGCTATGCTATGGACAGTGTATTATGGTGTATTATGGTTCATGTTCATCACTATATTCTATTGGCATACAGGTCGACGTCCGACATGTACAAGACGGTTTCCGGCTTGAACGGCCACACCTCGAACAACCGGGCCAAGGTGAAGTACTCCTGGGCGGTCAACGACAGGGTGAGTTTGTCCTTGAGGGGCTGGTACTCGGGCTCCTGGGAGTAGAAATCCTTGGCGCCGAAGCCGAGGTTGTCGATGACGCTGTCGACGGTGCCCGAGGAGAACAAGAGCAAGCTCAGGGCAATGTAGTCAAAGTAGTCGAGGTTCACATCGTCGGGAACCGGGATGGGCTTGAAGTCCATGACGGCCACCCCGGGGAAGGTCTTGGACGCCGCATACACCGCGTTGGTGGGGATGCTGATGGGGTCCTCTTTTTCCAAGCACTCTGGGGTGAAATGGGAAAGCCCCTCTGGGGAGCAGGCAACAAGGCTGGCGGTGGTGAACGCCTCGCATTGGAGAGACATTCTCACTCTTGAGCGCCTGCCCTTGCTCATTCCAAGGAATTTTGCGGCGGTGGCCGGCTTGAGGATCGAGAGCTGTCGGACGCGGCCAAAGCGCTGGAGCCAGTTCTTGTTGCCCGCGCAGTTCAAGTGCTGCACCGCAAGCTGCTCGCCCACCGGGTGGGTGTAGTTGCCGGTGATGAGCAAGTTTGTGTGGATGTGGTCGCGCGGCTGGGTGTCGACGGTGGCGTCGAGCTGCAACTGCTCGTCGTTGAAGGTGTTCCAGTCGTACGGGGACTTATTGATGTACTCGATGGTGTTGACGTTCTCCGCCTGGAGAATTGGCAAGATCTTCTCGGTGAAGTTGGCGTACACCTTGGCAGAGTCGTCTAGCATGAGCTGGCGCTTGGGCGAGAGATACTCCTGGAGGGCGATGGGGAGGGCCCCGAGCCCTGCGTACATGTTCACCACCTGGAGGCCGGTGCTGGTTTGGTAAGCGTCTTTGAGGTGGATCTTGTCAAACATTGCTTGAAATACCTGAGGGTCCACAATCTGCGAAAACCCGTACTTGGCCTTGTTGGACGAGAGCAACGTCTTGCTAAAGAGCTTCGTGAGGGGCATGTCTTAGCGAATCTAATCTTTTTCAGGTCGCAGCGATGAAAGATGAGAGCGTTCCTTGGCTTGGAATTTTTGTTCTTTCACCGCACTAACAGAGTGAAAAATTTATATAGGTGGAGAAAAAAAAAAAAAAAAAAAAATTGAAATTTTATCCTACAATATCTTTATAACCAAAACCTTTTGAAATTCTTGACATGCCCTTCTATACCCCCTTGAAGACCCTCAAACACCTCCATTTCACCAAGGTGCTAGACTACAATGCAGGATCGCAAATCCAGGAGCAGTTTGTGCGGGCCAACTTAGACTTCAAAAAGATCTCGTCCAAGGTTGCAAAGTCCATGGCCGAGGTGGCTTCCGGCAGCATGAACGTGGAACATAAACTGGAAGACGGCACCGTGGAGCTTCTTGGACAAGCCCAGGTTTCCGACTACGAGAAAAGCTTGTTGCAAAAGATGCTTACCGAGATGAAGCCGAGCCCGGTGGTATTGACGTTTGAGTTCTCCCCCGTGTACACGGGGGGCAAGCGCGAAAGCAGCAGGCTCACTTCTCAGGAAATTGCACGGTACAATGACTTCAAAGACGCTCGGTATGTGCAAAGCTCGCGCGGTGGCCAGGTAACGTATCACGGGCCGGGCCAAATGGTGGGGTACCACGTAATGGATTTGAAGGATTTCAGTCAGACTCCAGATCACAAAAAACCGATGCTCCCGCCAAAGTGTTTTGTTGATGGGTTGGAACACAGCATCATGAACACGCTTTCGCAGGGGACGCGGTATTTCAACAAGCTGACACGCAAGCCGTTTGGGATTCCTTCAATGACGTTTAAAGATGGCGAGAAGACAGGGGTTTGGATCAGCGACAGTGAGAAAATCGCCAGCATTGGCGTGCACATCAGACGCGGCATCACGTCCCACGGGGTGGCCATCAACGTCTCAACGGACTTGAGCTATCCCAACAACTTTGTCATGTGCGGGCTCCCCCAGTCATCCACCACTAATATGTTGGAGTACTGGAACAAGCAGGATCAGGGGCAGGCGCAGGGGCAGGCGCTAGAACAGCTTGCGTCGGTTAAGGACGTCAGCTACAGCTATGCAAGGGAGTTTGGCAAGGAGTTTGGGTTTCAGCAGGTGGAGCATTATAATGTCGATGGCGACATTGAAGAGATGGGCAACGTCACCAACGGGATCAAAGAGATGTTGATTTAGAAATTGGGAATCCTTGTATATATATATTTAGATGTGTTGTCAATTATTCGAAGCGCAGTTATAACATCCACAATTGATGCACCGCTTGTCTAGACTCTTGGGCACTCTGCAAATGCAACTTTTTTCCAAACATCTCAAACAACAAAGCTTTTCGTATCCTTGTTTTTTCCATTTGGCAATCAAAAGGGCGTCAGCGTAGTTCTGCTGTAGAAGCCATTTATACAATTCTTGAGAAATAAGCTTCTTTCTGTAATAGAGATCGTACACATATCTAGACTTTTCGTGGTTGATTTTGAGAATTGCCCATGTTTTTTCGTTTTTGTTGGAGGTCTTTGTGATTTTCTGCGATTCAATCTCTTTCAACTCGTCAGCATACTTGGTTAATTCTGTTTTTATTTTGTCAAACCCCAAAGGCGGTGCCTTGGTTCTTTTTGTTATTATTTTGGGCATATGTGGCTGCACTTAAAGAATATTCATTACATTCATTAGATTGTTGTTTTATTTAGAATTATGGAAAAAAAAATTGGTGATGATGATGATGCCCCTGTTATGAACTCTGGGCGTGAAACTTTGAACATGAAGATGGGAGACTTTATTGACCTTTATTATGATAGGGAACGAAATACTTTATCACTTTTCTTTCTTGCTCTCTGGTTTCTTTTCATCGGTTGGGATGTCCTCGGTGAATGCAACAATTAGGTACCCTATTAAGACGACGTTTGCGGCAAGTGCGGCACAGCCCCCACTGATCAAGGTGTTGTCGGTGTAATTCTGCAAGATAAAGAAGGAGGTCAAGGGTAAGATGATCATGGCGGCGGTGAAGAAGACCAATTTCTGTATGACATGGCTGATATCAGTTGTTAGTAAGGTGATTGTAGAAATAGGAATTGTTTTAATTGAAAATAATAACTTACGTGGGTATATCGACAGGCATTTTGTTTGTATGGTACTTCTGAGACTGAGTATTATTATTATTATTATTATTATTATGAATATCATTATTATATATATTATTGATATCAATTGAAGTTGGGTGGTTATGTTGCCCTTATTTTCTGAAGTGCTCTTAGTAATTACCAATCAATCCAGCAACCCAGTAGGAGCCCTGGAGAGTAATATATTCTCTCTCGGGGATAAAGACATATTATTAATTCATCACGTGTCTCTCTCTCTCTCTCTGGCATTGCCATTGAAACATTGCCATTTGTGGAGCAACGGAATAAAAAATGGGAAAATGGGAGAAACGGCTGAGTAAGCAATATATTTTATTCCCCCAGGATTAATTGCTATCGGTATCCGATGCTCCTATCTTCCTAAAAGCATTATTATTATTATTATTGTTTAATGTTATGCTATCAGGCTATCAGTAATATAAGATATGTATTATTATCTGTGCCCCGGGATTTCTCTTAATTTACAATTCACCCAATTACATAATATTTCTTGCATATCAAAGTATATACAACATATACAAAGTGTGGAGCACCGGAGCTAACACAACTTTTCCCCCAGGGTGTTTACCCCCATACTAGTTCTATTATAAATATTCTTCTTTTCCTCCAACCCTTGATTGCCCCAGCTTCTTCTTCTTCTTCTTCTTCTTCTTTTTTATTTCCATCTCCATCTTTCATATCAACAACTTCACAACAACTTCGCAACAACTTCACAACATGTCAAAAATCGTCAACTCAACCGTCACTGCTTCGAGATTCTACATCTCCAAAGCGGCTTCCAAATCTATGCCAAAGGCTTCTACCATCAACAGATCTGTATTGCAAACCTCAAACTCATTTCCTAAGATGACCATTTCTTCCGCAGCGTCCAATGCCTCCCTGATGAGAACTGCTGCTACTAGACTGATGTCTACCATTGTCGCTCAATTGGACCACTACAACCCAGAAGATTTTGCCTACATCAACAAGGAAAAGTCCAACATCAACACTGCCTCTGCCAGCAACTCCAGCTCAAACCCAAACTCAGCCTCCACTTCAAGCACTGATAGCGAAACATTTGCCCCAAGCGTTTCTTCTCAGGCTGAAGAAGTTTACACTCCAGGTCATGCTCAGACATAATGTTTCAAACATCAGTTTTCACCGCTCTTCTGTTCATTTATCTTTAGTTATCGCTTTTAACTTGTTATCAATTATTTATATATTCTACTAGGTTGTCATGTCACTTTATCGTAATTTAGTTTACTTGGAGATTTTCAAGTCTGTAATATTAAAGGGAGTGTTATCTTTTTCTCGAGGGTTCCACCCTTTATGTGTACACAGAGCCCCAAATGATCTTCCATTGTCTAAGGTTCTTGTTATCATGTATATATAATGTTCATTCTCCAGCAAGGTTTGTTGTTATCAATTGATAAACCTTTGATGGGGGGGATCTCCTGTACGACTTCTGATGACGACATTTATCAAACAATAAACCATTCTGTTGATCTCAATCCTTGAATCAATATCTATGAAGATTTCATTGATTCTTGTTTGCCAATGACATCATGAACCCTGGCTGCTTTGAGCCCCAACATCTTGGCTTTGATGAGTATGTCAACACATTCATTCCAAAGAAACTTTGCTGGTCATTTTACACCTATTGAGACGTGATTATAACAAGAACTACGTTATCATGGTGCGTAGCCCTGTTTACGTGGATGCCACCCGCTTGTCTGGCTCCTTTGATTAGAACTCCCAAATTTAAAAAATTTTCCAGTGCAACTTTCCTCTTACTTTCCTATTCCTTTCCTTTTCCTTTCCTCATCCTTCCAAAAGTTTTAAACTTTACATGATGAGTTATTTTCAAGTCGACCCATCCCCCTTGGTTGAGTTCGTTTTCGGATGAGCTCCCTGGGAGTTCAATTGTCAAAATTTATTTTTGGTGGTTGCGGGATGTTTTGGGAATAGTGCCTCTCTACACCTTGTTACTAAAAATTTCGAGGTAATAGTAAGATCTCTCTGATTCTACAACTTTCATTGATGCTTGCTTGCTTGCATCAATGGGTGTTGTATTTGGAAGGATCATTTGTGTTCTATGCTTTATTTTTAATAAACAATCAATAGATTTTATTCATCATCATGTATTTTTTCAAACTTCTGGTTCCCGCCGCACGAAAAGGTAGTCCTCAGTCTAAGATCCATGACGAGTCTGGTCTGTATTCAATGCGGTATATCGAAACAATAACCTTGAACTATCAATAAATGCCATTGAGATTAAGTTTGACTCTCCATGGTATGGCTTTTGGTTATTGACATTCAAAAATTATAGATTTCAGGTTCCCACTCTTGAGACAACCGGTTTGTACTTGATCTAGCTTTTCTGTCTGGTCTTGGACCTCTGTTGTGTAGTGTAATGTTTGTGTGTGTGTGTGTGTGTTCTTTTTGCTACCCGGAATAGATAGTCTCACCTTTAGGCGGAAAAAGACAAAAAATTCTGGTGGCAACAAAATTTCATACAAAAACACAACAGTCGCCGCCCTTCATTGAAATCAAACAGAAAGTTCAGAATGGCCGAGGTTGAAATGAAAGATGTCTCTGTTGAAGAGAACTTGATTTCGTCTCAGTTCGACGAGAAGTTCGCATTGATCAACACTGCTTCTCAAAACTCTGATTCCAAAATTGTTTTGAAAGTTCTTAGGGAACTCCCGCCATTGAGAAAAAAATTGACCAAGGATCTTCTTTACGATATAATATGTAAATACTACAGTGCTGAAGATTTCCAAAAGGCATATCTTCTCAAGTTCTTGAACAAGAGCAATGTTCCAGAGGCTTCAAAATCAACAACAACAACAACAACAGCATCATCATCATCATCATCATCGACAACAAGTGGCGAGCAGGCCTTTGAATTATCGCCAGAGATTGATCTTTTCATCCATTTGCTTGTCCAGTTATATCTCCATGACAAGAACCATTTGACAACCTCGTTGAAGCTCAATGCCAAGATCATTGAGTTACTCAAGTCCTACAACAAGAGATCTCTTGATTACTTGCAAGCCAAGATTTGGTTTTATGTGCAACGGACCGCGGAGTTGGTGGACTTGAGGAACAGCGAACGGGATTTCCCTCACTTGGTGGCCCTTAGAAAAGACTTGTTGTCAAGTTTGCGTACCGTTACTTTGAAGCACGACAATGAAACCACTGCCTCGATCATCACGTTGCTCATGAAAAACTATGCGTTGACCAATGAAATCACCCAAGCCATCAATTTTGTGGGCAAAGTTGAGTTCCCAGAGCACTGTGGCAACAATTTGTACGCTAGATACTATTACCATCTTTCAAAGATCAATGCCATTGAGTTGAACTACTCCACGGCGTTGGATTACATTGTCAGCTCTATTAGAAAGGCACCACAAACCAAGTTTGTGAAGGGTTTTCTTGTGGCTGCACACAAGTTGAAGATCATTATAGAGTTGCTCATGGGGGACATTCCAGACTTGCAGATTTTCACTGGGAAAGCGTATGGCAAGCCGTTGCAACCATACATGGAGATCACCAAGGCTGTGAAAGTTGGCGACTTGGTGATGTTCAACAAGGTTCTTGAGGAATACGGAAGCGTTTACATGAAGGACAAGACTTACACTTTGATATTGAGATTGAGAAAGAATGTGATCAAGACTGGGATCAGATTGATTTCGTTGTGCTACAAGAAGATATCGGTGAAGGACGTGTGCATCAAGTTGCAAATGGACAGCGAGATCTCGACGGAGTATATTTTGAACAAGTTGATCAAGGACCACATCATTGAGGCCAGCTTGGACATTGAAGGAAGCTACATGAAATCCAAAGAGTTTTACAATGTGTATGATTCTGAGCAGCCTGCGTTTGAGTTTGACAAGAGAATCACCGCCCTCAACGGTTTGAAGAGGCTGTTTGTTCAGGAGATGAACTACCCGGAAAACAAGAACCGGTTTGACGCCAAGGACGAAAACGGGTACGAGGAGGAGATTGAGTTGATCAGAGTGAGTGATGATGCAGAGTTTGATGATTTTATCTAGTAACTTATCAAAAATATACATGATATTGGAGTTTATCTATAAATTTAACTACTGTACTGGAAAGCAATGCCAAAGTTGTTGACGTCGGGGCCCTTGAGCTTTGATTTGTCGTCTCCTGGCTCGGCGGCGCTTGCCAAGGACAACAAATCGCAGCCGACCTCGACCAAGAAGTCATTGTACTTACCCTCCCACACGATCTTCAAGTTCTCCTTTGTGAAGAACGAGGCAGAGATCCTGAGCACGCTGGTGAAGTTGATGTTCTGGTACAAGCTCTTGAACATGTCAATGTTGTTGAAAAGAGAGGGGCTGGAACTTGGGCTTGAACCCAGGCTTGAGCTTGGCCCCGAGCCTAGGCTTGAGCGCTTTTTGATCAAGTTTTGGAAATTGTCGTTGATCCGCTCATTGTCCTTGAAGATGCGGGCGATTTCCAGGGACAAGGACTTGCTGGCGGTGTTGCTGCCAAAGTTCCAGAGCTCGCAGCCCATGGACACCCCGCTTTCGTAGGAGTATATGTCAAAGTCGTACTTGAAGCAGAAGGTCGAGTTCAACGAGGCCTTCAAGGTGTAGGTGGTGGAAAGAAGCCCGATCAACGGGTTGCACGAAAGGGTGATGGAGAGCGGGTTGCCCGTGTAGGTGGAGTAGGTGGAGTACCGGAGGGAGTTCGAGATCCCCGGGGTCATGTTGTTGATGCCGTACCAGAGCTCGGTGCCCACGGAGAGCTTGGAGTTGTCGTAGTACTGCTTATTGGATGGGTCGGAGTTGGTGGTGTTGTCGAGGTTGTTGTCAATCTCCTTGGGGTATTCATCCAGGGGGGGGCTGAGCCCGATGTTGTACAAGTTGCGGAACCCCACGAGGTTCTCGTTCGAGGAGTACACGTACTCCGTCGAGTACTTGGGATGGTTCTGCTGGTAGTAAACGGTGACAATGCCGTGGTTGCGCAAGAGGTTCGAGTTCACGCTGAAGCACTTGACAAGGAGCCTGGAGGCGGAGGAGAAGTTCTTCACCAACATGGCCTCGAGGATGTTGCTGGGGAAGTTCAACTTGCCGTAGAGCAAGACGTTATTGTTGAGTTTGGCAGCCTGCTGCTGCTGCGGCGGCGCCTGCTGCTGCTGCTGCTGCTGCTTGTCGTCATCGCTCACGCTGTCGACAAACTGGTAAGTTGCAAGCACGTCTTGGAGGTTGGCGGCGCTGGAGGGCAAGACGTGCTTGAAAACGCTGGAGGAGTAGAAGTAGGAAATGGCGCCGTGGATGGAGCCCACGTTGGAGATTTGAAACAGGTTGGCAGAGTTGGACAGGGTTTTCTTGTTGGCGCTGAACAGGAGACCCGAGGGAATGTCAAAGTCCAAGATCGCCTTCGGCGTGGCGACGATCCCGGGGTAGAGATTCGACTGGTCCCACGAGTTGCAAGCGTTGAAGCAATTGAGGATGTAGTCCATGTACGTATGCATTGCGCTGCCCGATAAGACTTATCTGGGGCCACCGTTGGTGAAATGTTCAATAAATCATCAAATACCTCAGACGAACGGGGTCCCGCACCCAACCCTGCTATTTATCAAACGGACCACCGAGAGCGAAAAATGCCAACCCCAAAAAAGCAACACCAGGGAAAAAAAAACACTCCACTGATAAGCACCGTATAAAAGCTGCCAATAGAACCTTCATATCTGTTTTCATTTTATCATCATCATCATTATCATTTCATTATCATCATCATCATTACTACTACATTATGCCCCTCCAAAGCTCCACATACGGGAAAGACAACGTCAAGTTCTTGAAAGTCAAGAAAGACCCACAAAACCCCAAAGTGCAAGATGTCATCGAGGTCAGCTGCTGCGTGCTTCTCAAGGGCGACTTTGACGTCAGCTACACCAAGGCAGACAACTCCCCGATCGTCCCAACGGACACCGTGAAGAACACGGTGTTGATCTTGGCCAAGACCCAGAAGGTGTGGCCGATTGAGCGCTTCGCTGCAAACTTGGCAGCCCACTTTTTGCAAAAATACCAACATGTCTCGGGGGTCACCGTCGACATTGAGCAGTTGCCCTGGAAAAAGTACGAGGTCAATGGGAAATTGCACGACCACTCGTTTGTCAAGGCCGGCACCGAGTTGAGAACGGTTTCGTTGGAAGTTTCAAGAGACGGAAAGTTGTTCAAGATGAAGTCCGGGTTGAAGGACTTGACGGTGTTGAAAAGCACAAACTCCATGTTCTACGGGTACAACAAGTGCGACTTCACCACTTTGAAGGAAACCACCGACCGGATCTTGTCCACCGACGTTGACAGCGCTTGGAACTGGGACACTGCCAAGGTGAATCCATCGACGATTGAACAGTTGGCCGAGGCAGGCACGTTTGACACCACTTACAACAACGCAAGACAAATCACTCTTGACTTGTTTGCCACCCAGAACTCCCCTTCTGTGCAGGCCACCATGTACGACATGGCCACCGAGATTTTAAAAGTCAGCAAAGAGGTGGAGACCGTGACATATGTCTTGCCAAACAAACACTACTTTTTGATCGACTTGAGCTGGAAAGGCTTGTCCAACGACAACGAGTTGTTCTACCCATCTTGGCACCCAAACGGGTTGATCAAGTGCACTGTATGCAGAGAAAGCAAGCCTAAATTGTAACTTGTATATTCATCAAGAATAAAGTATAAAGTTAAAGCATTCATTACATGTAATAATAATATTTGAAAATTCGAAGCCCCGTCTGGTTCCGGTGGGTTTTGTCTTTTTTTTCTAAATGTGTTCAATACAAAAATTAAACAAAATTCGCCTCTTACCAATTGGAACTCCAAGAGGCTTGTAGTATATATCGTTTCACAATGGCTTCCACAAATCCTGCTGTTATAATGGGTATGTAATTTCAAGGTCTTGCATTCTGTTCATTAGTTCATCTTTACTAACTCCTACTTCAGACAAGTATGTTTTCATTCTTTTCATCCAAGATTGACATAGTACTAACCCTTCCTATAGTGGTACCGGTTTGACCAAACTAGGTTTTGCCGGTAACGATGGCCCATCGTTTGTTTTCCCAACTGCAATTGCTTCGAGATCCACGACATCTTCGAAAAACACACAAGGCTCGTCTCAACCGGTTATTGGGGGCCACGCCGGCAGTGCAACTTCCAGCAACAGTGGTAACAACAACTTGGCCAACAAAAGAGGAATGGAGGACTTGGATTTCTTCATTGGGGATGAAGCGCTTCAAGCCGCCAACGGGCCGAATTACTCATTGAGCTATCCAATCAAGCATGGGCAGATTGAAAACTGGGATCATATGGAAAGATATTGGGAAAAGTCTATTTTCAAGTACTTGAGATGTGAGCCCGAGGACCACTATTTTCTCATGACGGAGCCTCCTTTGAATCCTCCCGAAAACCGGGAGAACGTTGCCGAGATTATGTTTGAAAGTTTTAATTGTGCAGGGTTGTATATTGCGGTGCAAGCTGTTTTGGCGCTTGCTGCGTCTTGGACCTCGTCAAAAGTTCAAGATAGATCCTTGACGGGGACGGTTATTGATTCTGGTGATGGTGTCACTCACGTTATCCCAGTTGCAGAAGGGTATGTTATTGGGTCTGCCATCAAAAACATTCCTATTGCCGGTAGAGATATTACAATGTTTATTCAACAAATGCTTAGAGAAAGAGGAGAAGCCGATTCTTCATTGAGAACTGCTGAGCAAATCAAGCAAAACTTTTGCTATGTTTGTCCAGACATGGTGAAAGAGTTTAGAAAATTCGACAATGATGCCGAGAAGTTTGCCAAGTACATTGTGCAAAATGAAAACAAAACCAGTCTGAAGATTGTTGATATTGGGTACGAGCGGTTCTTGGCTCCAGAGATTTTTTTCAACCCAGAAATTGCGTCTAGTGATTATTTGACTCCGTTGCCAATAACCGTTGATCAGGTGATTCAACAGTCCCCCATTGATGTGAGAAAAGGGTTGTACAAGAACATTGTGTTGAGTGGTGGGTCTACCATGTTTAAAGATTTTGGCAGAAGATTGCAAAGGGACATTAGAGATCTTGTCAAGGAGAGAATCTCTGATTCTGAAAGATTGTCGCATGCCAAGTCAAGTGGGGTAGATGTCAATGTCATTAGTCATAGAAGACAAAGAAACGCCGTATGGTTTGGGGGTAGTTTGTTGGCACAGACCAGCGAGTTTAAAGCTTATTGTCACACAAAGGCTGACTACGATGAGTACGGGCCAAATATTGTGAGAAACTTTAGTTTGTTTAGTGTGCCATAAATAATAATAATAACAATAATAATAATAAAAAAAGGTATAAATAAATAAGTAATTAAACAAGTGAATGAATGAATTGAGATATAAGATAGTAGTAGTAAGTAAGTGATAAGGTCATGAATGACTTGATGTATTTATTCGTAATATAAAAGTTGACTTGAGTCCATTATCACTAGATCATTTTATAAAAATAAATAGATCTGGGATAGATAGTAGTATAGTTAATGTATTTGGTAACTGAGATCGACGTGGATCGATATAAAATTATTGGTGGCTTTATCGGTGGCTTGATTGGCTCGAATCGTGGCTGGTGGCGGATAATGTGAGTAACGTGGGTAAAATGGATAAAGTGGCAAGTGAACAGGGGAAAAAAAGTGTGGGAAACATAAGAACTATATAAAACACTACAAAAACACTATAAAATGTGATCAATAATATAATTACCCTCTCTCTCTCTCTCTCTCTCTCTCTCTCTTTCTCTTTCTCTTTCTCTGGCGGCGCTTAAAAGTAGAATAAAAAATGTTATTTCCGTTTCACTCTTTAAAAAACACTAGAAACTCTCTTATTTTATTTTATTTTATTTTCTTTGTTTCTTTGACACTACAAAACACCTTTTTTATATTTGCACTCTTCCCTGATAAATATATATATATATATATAAACACATATCTTCATCTACTTCTCTATACTCTGTTCATAAAAGCCTCTTCTTTGCTCATCAATCAGACATCGCAACTGCTCGGTTGAAACTAGAAGAAGAAAATAATTACAATTAAAAAAAAAAACGAACTTGCCATTTACAGAAATACACCGGACGGCTCTTCCTTGCCCCCCTCTCTCTATCTCCTCGACTAAACAATCATCAACAATTCAGATCTTATCCCAATTTATATGATATCGCTTGTCAACTGATCTATATCCCCCATGGACTTTTTCAAATAACAGAAACAACAACAACCTCATCAACAACAACAACAACAACAACTTTAACAACAACAACAACAATTTTTTTTTAATAAAAAATCCCCTTATAATGAATACGGCCCTGTCGCCACTCTCGCAAACCAACGTGACAGCTTCGATGGGTGAACTCTCGTTGTCGGATCCAAATAGCAACCCTCTTATCAACAACAAAAAACTCCTTCGCAGAGAATCTACATCTTCATCTTCCTCCTGTGCAATGCCAAATAATACTACATCTTCACCTCATCTCAAATATCACTCACATGATCCTCTGTGCTCTGACAGCCTGGTGAGTACCGCCCCTACTTCCTCAATGTCATCTCCGAAAAGCAACTTATCAACGTTGCAGGACTTGCAAGAGCGTGCCGCAGCTTTCCAAGCCTCCCGTCAAGGCGGTGCGTCCACTCCAACCTCGCCAATGGAGCAAACCACATCCCTCAATAACAATGCAAATTTCAACAGCATATCCAGATCAAGAAGCTCTTCGATAAACAGCATGTATCAGCGAAGTAACCCATTCTTTTCTCCTCCCCTGCACAATGTCCCTCCAAGTGTGAAGGAAGTATTGATGGGAAAATCGTCAGAGTCCATTAATAATGATTGGTCAGCAGATCTAAATAATAGTGTTGGCAACAATAATAACAATAAGAATAATAACAACAAAATCAATGCTTCACTAAAGATTCCACAATTGAACGATTTTGGTCGCAACAGTTTTGATTCTAATTCTTTGGATCACACACTTTCTATATCTTCATCTCAAGCAAAATCAAAATCCTCATCAACAACTTCCACTAATGTCACCAACATCGGAAGCAACAATATTGATACAAACATTACTGACAACAATGCTCACTCCTACAAAAATATCCCTATCCCACTTGATGGTAATGAAGTTAAAAACAACGAACTCCCATGTCCTATTGATATTCCACTTTTTGACTCGACCAATACAACAAGTACAAACACAGGCACTAACACAAAAACAGATATAAATACACCTTCAACAGGAGTCATAAACGGAAGGCCAAATAACTCTACTGCAAACACAAACCCTATTCAAGTCATCAATAATTTTGCAGTTCCTAATAGAAATATCGGTCCTACTGTCCCACACTCGAGGGACATTTTGACGAGAAACTCTTCTGCCCCTCCAGCCGTCAGTTCAAAACTCGGTGGAAGATCGCTGTTCGGTGCAGTGCCACAAGTTGCTTCTAGAACTAGAAGAGAAAACCCTCGGGCTCCTTTTTCCGAACTGTTGTTTGATAGAAGAAAGAAGTTTGGTTTGTCGCTTAAAATAGGTAGTGACATTGACATGTTCAATCCTATGGCAGCATCGCCGTCGCAAAATAGCACGTCTTCGTCTGGTTCATCTACTTTATCTGGTCTGAATGGCAGCGTTGCTAATGGTGGTGCTGGTGGTGGCAACGGTATGTTTAATGGGTTTGATAAGTATGTCGACATTAAAAATGGTTCGTTGAATTTCAAAGGAAAAGCTTCCATTCATTCCAATGGGGTTTTGTTTTCTTCAGGTGAAGCCATCAAACTTTCAACCAACGACTTGCAGGTGCTTGAAGAACTAGGTGCCGGTAATTATGGATCAGTGTCAAAAGCCTTGCACAAGCCAACCAATGTCATTATGGCGATGAAGGAAGTTAAATTGGAGCTAGATGAAAAGAAAATGAGCCAAATCTTGATGGAATTGGATGTATTGCATAAATGCAATTCTCCATACATTGTTGATTTCTTTGGTGCTTTTTTCGTTGAAGGGGCAGTTTACATGTGTATTGAGTACATGGATGGTGGTTCATTGGATCAAATTTATGAAGGCGGCATTAATGAAGACAAGTTGGCCTACATCACTGAATGTGTTGTGCGTGGTCTTAAAGAATTAAAAGACAAACACAACATTATTCATCGTGATGTCAAGCCCACCAACATTTTGGTGAACACTGAGGGCAAAGTGAAGCTTTGTGATTTTGGTGTTTCTGGGAACTTGGTTGCTTCAAAGGCCAACACCCAAATTGGTTGTCAATCCTACATGCCACCGGAAAGAATAAAGTCGCATACCCCTAATTCTTCTTATACGGTTCAATCGGATGTTTGGTCGTTGGGGATTTCGTTGGTTGAAACAGCTATTGGGGCGTTCCCATACCCAACTGCGAAAAACATTTTTGATCAATTGAGTTTTATCATCAATGGGGAACCGCCAACGATTCCGAAGAACCGGAACTACAGTGCCGTCAGCAGAGATTTTATCAAAAAGTGTTTGGGCAAAGACCCGTTGCTTAGACCCCCATACTCGGAATTGTTGAACCACCCCTGGTTGGTGAAGAGCAGAAAAGAGAAGTTTGGCGAGAACTACAGCGTGATGGAAAAAGAATTTGCGCAGTTTGTGAAAACCCACTCGAAAATGATCAAGGCTAAGGACTAAACTAAACAAATCAACATTCAATTCGTATCTTTAATGTTTATATTTTTTTTTTTTTCACACACTACCGACGTATTTAACGTATTTAGCAAATTTGCAAATTGCCCGTAGTTTTTTATTTTTTTATTTCCATATATTGAATTGAGTAAATAATAACATTCTACCTAGTTGCTACATACTATTCAATGCTCGGAATCAGATCAGCCTCGATAGTAGGACGGGTGCTTCCTGGGCCTGCGAGATCAATGAGGAACTTCTCGCTTGGGAGGCCCATGTGGCAACAGCAGAGCGCCACCGCTGGCAGAGCTGCTGCTGCAAAGCCCAAGCCGGAGCCCAAGGGCATTAAACAGCTCATGAAGAAGTACGGGTACGCCGCGTTGGGGGTCTACCTTGGGCTCTCTGCCATTGACTTACCGTTCTGCTACTTGTTCGTAGTGAGCGTGGGCGACGACAAGATGAACGAGTGGACGGAGCAGATCAAAGGGTTTTTTGGATTTGGAAAGAAGGAGGGGGAGGCGGAGGGGGAGATGGGTAAGGCCACTTCTTCCCCCTCCTCCCCCTGGACAAGCTTCCTCACGACGTTTGCCATTGCCTACGGGCTCCACAAGTCGCTCGTGTTCATCCGCTTGCCGATCACGGCCCTGATCACCCCTGCGGTGGTACGCACCCTCCAGGGCTGGGGGTTCAAAGTGGGCACCACCCCCGCCAAGGCGGTGTACAAGGTCGCGGCCGAGGGAATCAAGAAGGACGGGGTGAAGCAGACCTTGAACAAGGAGAGCATCAAGGAAGGGCTCGAGAACTACTCCGCCTCAAATGGCGGCGGCAAGTTTGGCAAGGTGCTCCCAAGGGGCGACAACAAGAGGTGGTGGAATTTCTTTCTATAAATATGTAAATAAAAAAAGCTTTGAACTACACACACAACTCCAACGGCGGGGGCATTTCCGGAACACGGTTCATGGTGAACGTCTCTTGCTGGAATGCGGCGAGCGTGTCCGCGGGCAAGTCCTCCTTTGTACTGTAGTTCTTTGAGATGTTGTCCTGCGCGGCGCCGTTCTGAGGGTACGGTTGGCTCAGGCCCCCTGCGTTGGAAGTGGCCGTTGCTCCAAAGGGGTTGGTACCGCTGTTGCCCGTGCCAAATTTCGCAAAGGGAGAAGCATCGGGGGGCCCGCCACCACTGCCCTGGTTGTTTGACCCGAATATGCTGCCTAAACTTTTATTCTGATCAGGATTTCCAAACAATGAGCCGTTGTTATTGCTTCCTGTTCCAAAAATTGTGGAGCCCTTGTTGGCTATGTTGCCAAACGACGAGCCGTTATTATTGCTACCTGTTCCAAACCCTGAACTTTTATTCTGATCAGGATTTCCAAACAATGAGCCTTTGTTATTGCTTCCTGTTCCAAAAATTGTGGAGCCCTTGTTGGCTATGTTGCCAAATTGTGAACCGCTATTATTGAACGGTGCTCCGAATATTGGGTTACCGGTGCTGTTATTTGATCCAAAACCCGACCCTTGATTGACTGCTTGCCCTTGATTGACTGAATACGGAGATGTGCCAAACGCATCAGAAGACATTTGAAAATTTTTAGCATTTCCCTGGGGAAACGCTGAACTTGGAGCAGAACCAAAGATGGATGTCCCACTGGGTTTTAAGTTATTCAATGGCGAACTGTTGCTCAGCGAAGCTGCAGTGTTGTTTGCGTATTTCGTAAACACTGATCCACTATTGTTCGAAGATACCCCTACCTTCGCAAAGGCACCACCAGAGTTATTGAAACTCGAGGCTGCTTGCTGGCCAAACCCTGCACTTCCGAATCCAGCACTACCAAACCCTGCATTGCCAGCTGAGCCACCACCACCAGCTGCTTGCAGGCCAAACCCTGCACTACCAAATCCAGCATTACCAAACCCAGCATTGCCAGCTGAGCCACCACCACCTGCAGCGGCGTTTCCAAACCCTGCGCTGCCAAACCCTGCGCTGCCAAACCCTGGAGCACTGAAGCCCGAATTACCAAACGACATATCAACACCCCTCTTTGCACATTCTTCTTCTTTGGTTCTCCAACTTGGAGATTTGTAACTTTTTCCCTTTTGTCACGTGGAATAACAGATACCAACAGGGCGGAGATCTCCGCCCTGTTGGTATCTGTTATGAGCCCCGGGCGAATGTCGGATCAGTGCCAGGCAAGCAGCCGCGGACTGAATTGAGAATTCTCGGAGCGCAAAAAAACCAGCTCGGGAAAACCACCGCTCCCCATAGGGAAATACCAGAATCGATGCCGGGTGCCCCACACGCCATCCCTATCCACACACAAAAAGAGGAGGAGGAGGGCATGCTTGGAGCCAAGAAAGAAGTTTTGCATAAAACTTTCTGGATTTTTAATTTTTGCATTTTGAAGCGACCTTTTCGTTTTTGTATATATACACGTATGCTTGGACGTTGGATAGGATCACCCCCTTTGCTGCTTTCAAGTAAACCCCTATGATATCTGCTACATGTATCAGCGATCGCCCATAATATCATGACAAAGATCAAGGAGCAAGATCCAATCTCTTCAAGCGGGAAGCTGCACACGTCGGACAGCGAGTCTTTGGCATCTGCTCAGGAAGCTCCCCGCCAACACAGCCTGTCAAGTCCAGACCACCCCGACAAGGCCACCGACAAGTCCACCGACAAGTCCACCGACAAGACGAAAAATTATGACGACAACGTGACAATAGATAATAAAGTCCCTGCTAGCGAAAGACGTGGGTTGCTTTCGAGGTTTTGTTTGGTTCCTGAGTATCAAGACGCCAGAAACTACCCTAATAGAACAAAAAAATTCATTGTTGCAGTCATTGCCTTGGCATCCGTCATTGGTCCAATGGGGACCTCCATCATTTTCCCGGTCATTGACGACGTCACAAAACAGTTGGACACCAACCCCACCATTGTCAACGTCTCTGTGGGGATATACTTGCTTTCCATGGGGATTTTCCCGTTGTGGTGGTCCTCGATGTCCGAACGAATTGGCAGAAGAAGCGTTTATGTCATTTCTTTTACCTCCTTGTTGGGTTTTTGCATTGGTGCAGCATTGTCGAAAAACATTAGCTCTTTTATTGTTTTCAGAATGTTGATGGGGGCCTCTTCGTCCAGTGTGCAAAGCACTGGTTCAGGTGGGATCAACGACATGTACAGAAGCCAAGATTTGGGAAAAGCAATGAGTCTTTTTTACTTGGGCACCTTGATTGCCCCGTTTTTGAGTCCTATTATTGGTGGTGCCATTGGTAGTAAATGGGGGTTTCGAGGCACTTGTTGGTTCATGGTGATTCTTGCTGGTGTCATTTTGGCCTTTATCATATTCTGTTTGCCAGAAACCCTTCGAAAACAAGACAATTCAGAAGCAATTGCCAAATATTTGCAACAGTTGTCAGAGGACACAAAAAAGTACAATCATGAACAAGGTGGAACAGAATTGAGCAATGAGGAAAAAGAGGTATCCAATGAACGGCCTGCGCAGCCACAGGAACCACAACAAGAAGCAGAAGTACAAGAAGACTTGCAAAGCGTTGTGGCATCTTTATCTTCAGATGCAGATTCGGAAGAAATCCAAAACAATGTTGACCAGTTTGAAGAAGCGGCATCGAGAGTGATGTCAAATAGGAACAACAGTCAGATTGTCGAAGTGGCAACTAATGGCTTGTCCCGTATCAGTACCGTTGACAAGAGGCAAGCGGCGCAGTTGGAGAAACTTGATTTGGAAAAGTTGGCCACAGAACTTTCCAAAATCAAGTCCCAGGCCGCCACCACCACCACCACCACCACCACCAACCACAAGCCCAAAACAAAATGGCAAATATTCAAACACAATTTCTACTTGTTTGGCTTGAAGCCCATGAAGTCGGTGGTGTTTTTGAGATACCCGCCTGTGTTGGTGATGTTGATCTACTCTGCAGTGTCATTCATGTGCTTGTATTTTGTGAACTTGAGTATCACATACCACTATTCGCGGGACCCGTACAACTTCCTGGTGATCTTGGTGGGTCTTTGCTACATTCCCAACTCGTTGAGTTACATCTTGACCTCGCTCTTCAGCGGTCGATGGGTTGACAAGCTATTACAAGACTTTGAAAAAAAGCACGGGTTTCTTTCCCCAGAAGCAAGGGTTTCGTGGAACTGCTACAGTGCAGCGTTGATTCTTCCCTCGGCGCTTTTGATTATTGGCTGGTGTTTTGATAAAAAGGAGTTCTGGATCACCCCGATGGTGGGGACGTTTCTCTTTGGCGGAGGCAGTTTGTTGATCATAAACACCACCGTTACCTATGTGATTGATTCGTTGCCCGGGAAGGGCGCCACCGGGGTGGCGTTGAACAACTTGATGCGTCAAACCTTGGCCACGGTGGCGTGCTTTACCCAGGAGCCGTTGACAAAGGCCTTGGGTCCCGGGGTGTTGTATTCTATTCTCGCAGGGATCTTGCTTGCCAGTGGGCTGGTGTTGATCATTGTCAAGAGAAACGGGTCAAGATGGAGGGAGAATTACGATTTGCATAAACTTTACGAGATAATCGATCGGTAATACTAATGATAATAACATATGTCACTTTTTTTACATTGTAGATCACACCTTGGGCTGGATGATGTCGACTTTGATGTCGTTTCGCGCCCTAAGATGCTTGATTTGCCAGACCACCAACTTGATGAGCAAAACACACGCCAACATCGAGAGATTTGCCCACAACAACGTGACGAACTTCCCGTTGATCTTGGTGGACAAAAGGTTCAATGAGGTTTCCCGGACCAACTGGTGGATGGTTTTCAAGTTCAACACCAAATGGATCGAGACAAACAAGTACAACACCGAGACGAAGATCAAGGTGTAGACCTCGATTCTCCCCAATATGGCAGTGCCGCTGCTGCCGCCGCTATTTTCTTCCTCCTGGTCTTTCTTCCTGGTCCAGAACTTTAGGTTGCCCACTGCCCCCGTTCTAGAGAGATACTGGTGGCCCACCTGCATCACCAAGAGCGCCCCCACCAAGCAGGTGGCCACGACCAACGCAGCACGGATGTGCACCAAGTAGTTGTGGTTGATGTCCTGGGCCACCTGGGGCAAGTTCAAGTAGTTGGTCAGAACGTTGGACTGGGTGTACAACGTGATGTTGTACTTCTCCATCTGTGTAGTGGTGAAGGAGTCCTGGCAGATTCGTGCGGTGGTGTTGTCGTTGTTGCCCACGGGGTTCCGGAGACAGATGGTGTGGAAGTTGAGATCCACCTCAAAGTCCACGAGGGTCGGGTCCATCTGCTTGATGATGTTGTAGATTGCGGTGCCCGGGCTGATGTAAAGCGTGAAGATCCTTCCGTAGTAGAGAATCGTAAAGCACAAGGCAAACGATGTGGTCAAGAACACAAGGAGTAAGTTGGTCAAGGGAATCATAATTGGCGTTTACAGACTACAGAATTCAATCAATGGCAAGGGCAAGGGCGCCTTCTTATAGGTGGCCTGCAATGAACACATCACTTTCTACGACCCATCGCATTGTTACTGGTCATAATATCTCTTTGTCATTTTCAGGAAAAACTGCAAGATCATTGAGGAAGCCATTGAGAAAGCCATCAAGATGGAGGTCATGGAAGCCTGGAAACACCACACACCTCTTGGAAGAATGCTCCTCTCATTTCAATCGTGTACAGTTTTGAACTACATCAAGGTGTCATCGCATCTCCAGTTTGTCGCGTGCGCTTAGTAAGTATAGCGCAAAAAGACAAGCGAGGAGGTCCAACATGGAAGTTTCAATTATCATGAGATACAAGTTGAGACCTAGATACAAGTTTGACATAGATACAAGTGAGACATAGATACAAGATAAAATGACATCCGCTTTGAAGACCCCCTTGTACGATATCCACAAACGACTTGGCGGGAAGCTTGTCACCTACGCAGACTATCTTTTGCCGATTTCGTACCCTGCCCAGACCCACACCGAGTCACATCTCCATGTGAGATCCAAGGCGGGGTTGTTTGACGTGAGCCACATGTTGCAGCACACGCTCGTGGGCAGCCACGCCCTGAAGTTCTTGGAGCAATTGACCCCCACCGACGTGTCTGCCATTCCCGTGGGCACGAGCCACTTGTCGACGTTTTTGAACCACGAGGGCGGGGTCATTGACGACACCATCATCACGAAAGTCGGGCCCGAGGCCGTTTACTTTGTCAGCAATGGGGCCACCAGCGGGAAAGTCGGGAAGTTCATCGAGTCCAGCTTGAACACGTTCCAGAACGGGAACCACAACTTGGGATACATGAACTTCAAGAGATCGTTGGTGGCCTTGCAGGGCCCCATGGCCCACGTGGCGCTTTCGAAAGTGTTGGCCAACATTGCCGGGGCGGGGACAAACCAGACTTACGACTTGTCGGACGTGTACTTTGGCAACCATTTCTTCTTTGAAGGAGACTACAAGATTGTTGGGGGAGGCTTCATTCCAAGTTTCTTGAACGACAAAGGGATCTTGGTTTCCAGATCTGGTTACACGGGGGAGGACGGGTTCGAGTTGAGCATCCCCAATGACGAGTTTGCCAATGAGATTGTGAACAAGCTTTTGGACGAGCCGGATGTGGCCCCCATCGGGTTGGCGGCAAGAGACTCCTTGAGGTTGGAAGCTGGCATGTGTCTTTATGGCCATGAGTTGACAGAGGAGATCACCCCGGTGGAGGCTAGTTTGAACTGGATCATTTCGAAGTCCCGGCGTGCACAAGGAGCTGCTCCTTTCAACGGGTCGGACAAAATCCTTGCCCAATTGAAGGATAAAAGCTTGATCCCGTACAAGAGAATGGCGTTCCAATTCGTGGACGGGGCTGCTGCAAGAGACGGGTCAAAGATCTTCAACACAAACAAGGAGGAAATTGGGTTTGTCACCTCGGGGTCCCAGAGTCCTACGCTTTCGGCGCTTTTGAACAAGAAGATCAACATTGGCCAAGGGTACGTCAAAATGCCATACAACAAGAAGGATACCGAGATCTTGATCCAGGTTAGAAAGAAGTTTGTCAACGCCCAAGTGAAGAAGATGCCATTGGTTCCATCTCATTATCATAAAAAGTAATATATATATTAAAAATCAATATTTTGCTGCTCTGGCACAAGAGTCTTGGCCTTCCCTGTAGCGAAAAAGTCCTCAATGTTGCTGACAACAAAGTTCTCCATTTTTTCAATTGTTTCCTTGGTGTGCGTGCCCATGTGTGGCAAGGAGACAACGTTTGGCAAGCTGATCAACTCTTGATTGACCCCATATGGCTCGTTTTCAAACACATCCAACCCTGCTGAGAAGATCTTCCCGCTTTTCAAGCCGTCAATCAAGGCGATTTCATCAATGACGGCGCCTCTGGCGGTGTTCACAACAACGACTTCGTCCTTCATCTTGGCAATTGCGTCCTTGTTGATCATGTGCTTTGTAGCGCTGGAAAGTGGCACGTTGATGGAGATGATGTCGGATTGGGCCAACAACTCGTCAAACGAAACGTATCTTGCCCCCGCCTCAAGCTCAGGGGAAAGCTTGTGTCTATTATGGTAGACAAACTCTTTGACGCCAAAGGGAGCCAATCTCTTCATGATTTCACGGCCAATCTTGCCATTGCCCAAGATCCCCACGGTTTTCCCCTCAATGTCCTTGCCCACCGCGGTGCCGGCTCCCAACCCGCCCCCGGACTTTGGCCAGTTGCCGGACATCAAGTTGTCGTGGGCAATTTGGAAATTGCGCAATGCAGAGAGCATCAAGAACACATGGGTGTCTGCGGTGGCAGGGCTCACCAAGTTGGGGGTGTTGGCCATTTGAATGTGTCTCTTTGTCAAGGCTGCCACATCCACTTGATCGTACCCGGCTGCTCTGATGCACACGAGTTTCAAACTCTTTGGGAAGTGGGAAATCAATTCCTCGTCAAACAACCCAACATATCTCTTGGTTTCCAAATCACGGGTGATCACCTCAATGTCCTGGTACTCGGGGTTTTCTTGCAAGTCCTTGATGAACTCCGCACGCCCGTAATCTGGTCTGATTGGCATGTCAATCACCCTGGCCAGCTTGCTCTTGAGGTGGTCCCATGCGTCGTGTGCGTAGCTGATGTGGCCTACTCTCAAGACCTTTGGTTTGTTGGAGGCGGCGGCGGTGGACATTGTTCTAAATAGCGGCTTGGATACGGAAGTTGCTACGAAAGCTTTGAACATATCGGTGGAAAGGGGGGAGAAAAGAGAGAGAAAGAAAAAAAAATTAGAGTGGAAACTTGCTGGGGCACTAAAGAGCCTATATATTTATATATGCGAATATATATATATACCTAATCTCCTTAAATCTATAAGTTGTAACCGATAGACCCAAAATCTGTCCAGAAGCTGTCACAGTGGTCGTCTTAGTCTGATAATTTTGTGTTTTTTCCCTGGTGCGGCGATCACGTTGTGATAAAAATTGGAGCACTTCATGGCACTGCCCACCAATTCGCAGAGGCTGCCTTGATGCAAATCTTAGCGAGTCCTGCCGTTAGCCTCAGTTCTTCTCTGCCTATCACATTCCACCGATTATCAATTGTCAAGTTATCAGTTGTCAGTTGATCAGTCATGGTCACGTGTGTGTGGCATTCCTGGAATGCATTCCATCGATCGAATCAATTGATGTCAACGCCCAGTCAGGAGCCACAGCTTTGAGGAGGGGTTACATGGAGCGACTCTCTTGCTAGTATGAGGGTCCCTCTTGTTACGTTCCCAGTGTGATCATCTATTATCAGGTACAAATGGTGATTTGATCATCATTCAATAAATGAACTCCCCAGTGGTTCACAATCAAGGCAACCTTCCCAGTGTCCGTGCGTGATCGGACACTTCTCCATCCGCAGATCTGGGTTGTCGCCAACTCCGTGGCCCACGACTCCGGCCCACGACTCCGGACCACGGAGTTGGTGGTGGGGCAGGCGGTGGTGCCCGGTTGTGGTGCCCCTACAAAAAGAAGCCCGAAAAAAAAAAAAAGTTATTCAGCAGAAGTTGATTTTGAGGTAAGAAGATAGCGCCAACAGGCAAACAAGTATCAGGGGTCAGAATGGGGAGCAAATTCACCTGCAAGACCTGCTCGTCCACCTTTGACGAGCTGGAAATCGTGAAGCATGTTTCGACCACTCGCCACAAGGCCATTGAATACGCCAAGACTGGCGAATTGATCCATTGCGAAAATTGCAATGACTCCAATATTCACAAGTTGATCATTGCCAGATACGGCGGAGCAGACATGATCTTGGTTTGCGAGGACTGCTTTGCCAAGGAAAGCGACAAGCCTTCGATCCAGCACTCCATGTCGAACGGATCCATCTTCTCCAAATTTCCACAGTATGTGAAATTTAGAGACATTGAGTGCTACGATTGTGGCTCTGATGAGAAGTTGAACTATGTCAAGTCGAAAAACAGAGAAATCCACTACGGCGAGAACTTTGTGGTGTGCGATGACTGTGCAAAGAGCTATGAAGGGGCTGGAGGACTCGAAATGATCAGTGAAAAATCTCCAAACTTTTTGAATGAACTTTTGGGGTTGTCGAAAGGCAAAGCTGTGCCAAAGGAAGGTAGTAGTAGTGAACGAAGCAGAAAAGTTGGAAGAAGGGGTGGAAGAGGTGGGTCCAGAGGGGGTAGAGGAGGTAGAGGAGGAAGAGGGGGTAGAGGAGGGTCAAGAGGAGGGTCAAGAGGAGGGAGAGGAGCTTTCAGAGGAGAATCCAGAGGCGGAAGAGGGTCAAGTAGAGGCGGCAGCTCACGTGGAGACAGTGGCAGGGGAAGAGGAGCACCAAGATCTGGTCCTAGCGATAGAGACTTTTCCGAATACAAGCCAATATCAGTTCTGCTGGCCAAGGATTTCCCTACTCTCGGCTCAGAAGGTTTCAATAAACCAGAAGGTGAGAAAAAGAAGAAGCACGAGAGTTCTAGTTCCACGCCTGAAGTTGGTAGTAGCAAACCACCAAACACCAGCGATAAGAAAGCAATCAGCGCACCTGCCCCAAGAGAAAAACCTTCAAAGAAAGGGAGCCCTCAGACTGAAAGAGCCTCAAAAGGGAAACAAAAGGACAAAGGATCTGCTGCTTTTGGAAAGAAGGACAAATCGAAAAAGGGAAAATCAAACAATAAGAAAGATTTTGACAAATCTGACGTTGTCATCAATCCGGAGTCTGTTTCTACCAACCTTGAAGCCTTGGTGCAGTATGTAGGCAAGAAGGAAAAGAAGCTTTCTTACAACACATTGGATGAATATTTCAACGAGATGTGCTACAGCTTGTATCTCGAAGAGTTGTACGAGAACAATCCGATTGAGAAGTTTTACATTGAGTGGGAGAAAACGCATTCAGACCTGTATTGGGCGGTGTTTAGTTACGAAGAAGAGATGGAATCCAGATTGAGCAAGAAAATGCAAACATTGAGAAAATCGCCATTCAGCATGAACCAAGGCTTTATATTGAACAGAGGGTTGGACCTGGTTTGGTACGGGTATGTGGACACCGTTACTGTGAAGACCACCAAGAATTATGCAGAGCGAGTGATCTTGTTGAAAATCCGTCTTTATCCATGGAGTAAAGAGCCATTGCCTGTCGGGGTCAAGAATTTCTCATCATTCAACATCTTACCATGCAGTGCAACAGCAACGAGAATCATGTTTGCCATGGGCAATTTGAAGAATCCAGAGTTTATCTCAATGGTTTTGGGTAAGACCACAATCAAGCAGCTCAAATTTGGCAATTACGTTCCATACACTCGAAAGTTCAATGAATCGCAACAAAAGGGGATCCAATCAACCTTGAACAACTCAATAACGGTTTTGCAAGGTCCCCCCGGGACAGGGAAAACATCTACGATTGTGGAGATGATCATCCAGCTTTTGGAGAATTATCACACGTTTCCAATCTTGGTGGTGGCGGCTTCAAACATTGCCATTGACAACATTGCTGAGAAGTTGATGGAACGGTACGAGAAGTTTTTGTTGAGGATTGTTTCTCAGGAAAAGGAAAAGGAGTACACGGAGGACCACTTGTTGGGGAAAATCTGCTTGCATTACAAAGTGGACCGGATCATCAGCGACGACATGCGGGCTGTGAAGCATGCGTTGCGGTACAACACCGAGTATGTGAGCCCGAACCAGTTCAAGAAGTTTATCTCCAGCCAGGCACGAGCCTCTGAGAAGCTTATTTCGAACCTGAAGGTGATCTTCACCACCACGGTGGTGGCAGGGTGCGCGCAGTTGAAGCATGTGCAGAGCGTGCCGGTGATCATCATGGATGAGGCGACGCAGTCGTCGGAGCCGTCGACGTTGATCCCGTTGTCGATGCCCGGGGTCAAGAAGTTCATCTTTGTGGGCGACCAAAACCAGTTGAGTTCGTTTTCGAAAGTCAGCAACTTGGAGCTCTCGTTGTTTGAGCGGGTCATTACAAACGGCACGATACGGGACACCCACATGTTAGACACGCAGTACCGGATGCACCCGTACATTAGCGAGTTCCCGCGCAGCAAGTTCTACAACGGGATGTTGAAGGACGGGTTGACGATTGCGGACCGGACCAGGAGCAACATCTCCAAGCCGTTGGTGTTCTGGGACAGCGGAAAGGAGTGCCCCGAGGCAACGGTGCGGAACCACCACAAGGCCGGGATCCAGCGGTACCAAAAGTCTGCGGGGTACTCGTACCAGAACCTTGGGGAGATTATGCGGGTGATGGAAGTGATCAAGAAGTTGGTTTTGGAAAAGGGCATTGCCAAAACCGACATTGGGGTGATTACGCCGTACAGGGCACAACGGGACGAGATGTCGGTGTACATTGAAAACGACACGGAGATTAATCCGTTGAATGAGAAGATTGTCAGCGATGTCGACCGGGACGATATTTTCACCGATGGGAAAAGCGCCAAGGTGAACTCCGTGTCCGGGTTGATGATTGCCTCGATTGATGCGTTCCAAGGACGGGAAAAGGACTTTATTATATTTTCGTGTGTGCGGTCAAATAGTAAGAACTCTATTGGGTTTGTGAGCGACAAACGAAGAATGAACGTTGCGTTGACGAGGGCGAAATACGGGTTGATTTTGATTGGCGATTTCGAGTGCTTGCAAAAGGGTGATGCTGCATGGGGGGAGTACTTGACGGGGCTTGAGGAGAAAGGGTTTGTTTTGAAAGGCAAAGACTTTGTATACTAATATTAATATTATTATCATTTTTTTATTTATAATACAAGACTGTTTTGAATGTACTTGTAGCGGTTCAGTCTTTTTGGGTCTGATGTTTGCAACAGCTGGACTGATGACAAGATGGAGTCCTTCAAGGACGTGCCCTCGATTTGCGCCACTTTGAACTTGCGGTACAAAAGCAACTCCACTGAGGACTTCACTTTCAAGCACCATTTGTTGTCAACGCCGTCATTGTCTTCTTTTTCAAGCTCGTTGAGCTCGTTGATCTCCTTGACCTGAGCCACCAACACGCTGACCATCTTGTCCGGGGGAATTCCCAGGGATAAGACCTCGGACGTGAGAAGCCAGTTCAAGTAGAGCCAGACAGACTGGTCCTCCGGGTCGGTGTAGATTGCGTTTTTGAGATACTCGAGCTCTTTCTCTAGGAAGGTGAGTTTGGAACTGAACAAGTGCAAGATTTCTTCCAGCAGCGACAGCGGGGCAACGTTGTAAACGTCTGGTGCATTCAGGAATATCTTCTCAATGAGTTTGGACCGGTTATGGAGGGCCGAGTAGTTGGAGAAGTTCTTGTTGATGAGCGCTGTGGTGTAGGCAAACTCCTCCAAGTCAAGGCTTTTGCCAGTGGCTTTTTCCAACTCGCCCACGATCCAGCGCCGGTACTGCCATCCATGGTAGTTTCTTGCGTCGAGGGACAACAACTTGGCAACAATGTGCATTTCCGAGCGCCAGTGTGTGGCAGCAGCCTCAGGCGTCTTGGCTTTGCAAAGCTCGAGGAGAACCCACTTGCGGTGGAGCCAGACCCAGTAGCATTTGGGGACTTTTTTCATCTGGGCCATTGTGAAGAGGAGTTCTTTCTCGTACCGCTGCGGGTTGCTGTCGCCGCCAGGCTCCTTGAGCAAGATCTCGCAGCGATAGTTCCAGGCGGTGTAGAACTCCGGGTTCAAGTTCAAGACCGCGGACGTGAGGTCGAACAGAGCGGCCGAGTGGTCGTTGGCTTGTCGGTGGGCAAACATTTGGTCTGTCAAAGCCCGGTAGTGCTTGATTTTGAATGCATCTTTCGCAATCTTTCGACGTGCCACCTCGGCGTCGTAGTGCTGTCTTTTCACGCCGTGCTGAGAGTATGTTAGTGATGGTATGAAGGGGGAAGAAGGAGAGACTATGTACGTACCATTGTTGTAGTTGGCTGAATGGTGGGAAGATCTACTCTACTACTACATTTGCTGAGTTGGTTGGAGTTATGTTTATTGAGGTTTAGTACTAAGCGCGCTACACATCAACTTCTATAATCCCCGTTGATGGTCACGTAGTCATGACTCAAGTCACAGGTCCAGTACTCGCAGAACTCGCCGTTTTCGGTGATGCCCATGTCGACGTCAATGTATAGGTCCTCGCGCTCCAATATTTCGGAAGCCCGGGCTTCGTCGACTTGCTGTGGGGTCCCGTTGATTAACAATTTAAGGGCTGGGGAGCCGTCATCGGGGACAAAGGAAAGAGAGATCTTGGACAAGTCAAGCTTCAAAAGAGGGTCGTCGAATTTGGTGTAGCCGATGGCCGCCAAGATTCTGCCCCAGTTTGCGTCCCTGCCGTACAAGGCGGTCTTGACCAACGGAGAGTTCGAGATTGTGGAGGCAATTTGCTTTGCCATGTTAAAACTTGGGCAGTTTGCCACTTTGAGGGTGACGAATTTCGTGGCGCCTTCACCGTCGCGAACCAAAAGCTTTGACAAGTCTTGAGCAATAAGGGTGACTTGGGTTTTGAAGATTTCGTAGGCCTCACCGGAGTCGTTAATGATTTTGGCAGGGCCATTGCCATTGCCATTGCCGTTGGCAATGGCGCAGATGGTGTCATTTGTGGACATGTCCCCATCGACAGAAATGCAATTGAACGATTTATTCACTGCGTGCTGTAAAATGGATTTCAACGCATCAGGGTGCACGGGCGCGTCGGTGACAATGAACCCCAATAATGTTGCCATGTTGGGAGAGATCATGCCTGCGCCTTTTGATATTCCTGCGATTGCGTATTCCTGGCCCTGTATGGTGAACGTTCTTGAGACAAGCTTGGGGAAGGTGTCGGTTGTCATCATGCCCTTGGCGCAGGTGAGCCACAGGTCATGGGAGCTGCCCAAATGGTGGGTGATTTCGCGAATCCCCTTGGAGATTTTATCCATTGGGAGCAATTGGCCAATGACCCCTGTGGACATGACCAAGGTGCTCCCCGGGGGTGTCCCCAAGGCTTTATCTGTTAAAAGCGTCATTGATTGGGCGTCCTCAATGCCCTGGGTGCTGGTGATGGCGTTGGCGCAGCCACTGTTGACGATGATGGAGTGGATGTTTCTGCCCCTTGCGTTGGCGAGAACGCGCTTGGTGACGATGACGGGGGCTGCCTGGAACTGGTTCTGGGTGTAGACGGCAGCAGCGCTGCAGGGCTCGGCCGAGGTGATCAACGCCAAGTCCAACGCAGTGCCCGATTTGGACTTCTTGATGCCGCAGGGGACCGCCCCCAAGGAGTAGCCCTTGGGATAGGTGCCGGACAGGGGGACAAACCTCTGCCATTTGCTGGTGGCGGCGGAGCTGCTAAATCTGGCAAAGTGTCTGAGGGGCATGTTTGAATAAGAAGAAGAAGAAGAAGAAGAAGAAGAAGAAGAAGAAGACGAAGAAGAAGATGAGTCAAACTTGGAAAATGGCGGCCGCCATGCCGGATGGGCGTCCGGGTCCGGCAGGGCAGTAATACGACGCCGCCTGGGCGGAGATACGAGGGAGAAGGGGGGTGCTGGAGCCCCCACACGGAGATAGCGCGACAGGGCGACAGTTTGAATACGATGCGACTTGCCCCATTTTCCCATTTTCCGTTTCCCGCCTGCGGGAAAACTGCTGGCAAGATGCTGGGAAACTGGAGACTGGCAAAGGAAAGGGCGCGTTTTGCACCCAGGCGAAAGTTGGCACTTGGCGAGGGGCGGAATGGGTGGGCAGCCAGGCAGCCGGATGTTTCCAGCCGCTGCTCCAAGACCGCGAGTCTCGTAAGTTTTTCCATTCTCTACACTTTTTACCCTTTACACTTTACTACACTCTTGGAACGATCAAAGGGCCCACCATTCCCACTACATTATATATATATATATATATATATATATATATATATATATACACTCATCAATTAGTATTTACCCTGGTATTTCCTCTATTGTGCAATCTGCAGAAACACACTCGCCTCGAACATTTGGATGAATGTCCTGGCAAAGAATGATAATGCCCAGGTAATGCTACAATAGTAGTATTATACTATATATCACACTGTAATTGTAATGTAAGTAAGTCTCTCTCTCTCTGTTTACTTGTTCTTTTTTTACATTTTTGTTTTTTCCTCCCAAAATCCAAAAAATTTCGAGTGGTGATTTTTTTTCTTCTTCTTTCTGGGATATTTTCCTGTTCTTTTTTAAATCCAACCCACCAGTCTCTTTCAATCAAACACTATCCACCCAAAAAGCATTGTCTTCCTTAAGACTAGATTTGCATTCATTTGTCTTGCTCTCAAAAGTCAGTCCTGTCCATTCCATTCATCTTTCTTTCCTTCCCCTCAAGGAATTGCTATACGAATACATAATAATATCCCTCTGATAATACATACCCCTGTGTCATCATGAGCACCGACAACTTCCAAACTAGATCCTTAAGGAACAACCCCGGCAGAAAGAACTTGCCCTCTTTGAACTTGGCCACCTCGGATTCAGCACTCTCACAAACCTCCCCAACAACTTCTCCTACAAGCACCCTTGCTGTTAAAACACTAAAGAGAAAAAACTTACGAGGCTTGAGTTTGGGTGCTGCAAATGGCAATGACACCAGCACCAGCAGCAGCAGCAGCACCACCGCCTCGGAATCCCCTTCAGCAACAACCCCTGCTCTCGCAATACCCAAATCCTCAAAAGCCTCAATACAGCAGGTCACCATCTCCTCCAACACCCCAATAGACACTGTGGCTTCCATGAATCTTGAAAGTGCCATGCACAAACTATCAATGAACACCACCACCACCACCACCAGCAACGAATACACCGGTGAAACAAAACGTCAGATAATAACAACAAAGGTAACCACAAACTCCATAACCCCGCAAGGCCCGCAAATTGGCAATGACGGCTTCAGTTTGAACGATTTTAAAGAAAGTGACTTGCTTAAACTCGAGAATTTGGGTGCTGGCAACTCAGGATCCGTGCTCAAAGTGATTCACACCCCTTCCGAAAGAACAATGGCAAAGAAAACAATCCACATTGAAAACAACCAGGACGTTAAGCGGCAAATTGCCCGAGAATTGAAGATTCTCAATGAATGCAAATCCAAATACATTATTGAGTTTTATGGCTCATTTTTGCAAGAGGGAAACGTCATAATATGCATGGAGTACATGGATGTCGGCTCCTTGGACAAGGTCTTGAAGATCAACGGCCCGTTCCCGGAATACATTATCAATCATGTTGCCTATTCTGTCTTGAACGGCTTGAAATATCTCTACACCCAGCATAAAATCATTCATCGGGACATCAAACCATCCAATGTTTTGCTCAACTCCAAGGGGACCCTCAAGCTTTCCGACTTTGGGGTTTCAAGAGAGCTTATTGGCTCGGTGGCCGACACTTTTGTGGGCACCTCAACTTACATGTCCCCCGAGCGTATTTTGGGAGCCAATTACACCATCAAGGGTGACATTTGGTCCTTGGGCTTGATGTTGGTGGAGTTGGCCACCGGGTTTTTCCCCTTTGGCGACAATGCAAACATTGCCCCCGCCGGCATATTGGACTTGCTTCAAAGAATTGTCAATGAACCCCCACCAAACTTGAGAGACTTCAACACAAAGTACTTTGACCAATACAATGTGCCACCGTCGTCCAGAACAACCGCTGTTGCCAAAAGACTATACCCATCCCAGAAAAACACAAGCATACCCCAGTCAAAAGACGATGTGTTGAGCCCAACAAAGAGAAGCACCCCATATTTCCCGTTTACTGAGAAATTCTCCAAGTTTGTTGACTCTTGCTTGATCAAAGAGGAGTCCCAGCGCCCGTCTCCTGCGGACTTGTTGAAAGATGAGTTCATCTTGATTTACAAAAAGGACTTGAATGCCGATGACGCCAAAGACTTGAAATCGGACATCAAAGATTGGTGCAAAAACGTTAGAAAGATGAAGAGATCATAAAAAAAAAAAAAAAAAAAAAAATAAATAAGCGAAGCTATATATAGATAATAAAAAAAAATCAAGCTTAGTCCTCGGTAGATAATAACCCGCTTAGTGGGGGTTCCACTTTGTGGTTTTTGAACTTCTTGGTGGCCCTGTCCACGGACTTGACATTGAATCTTGCGCCGATGATCATGAACTCAATGTAGTCGTCCTTCATTGTGATTTGATGCTGGTCAGAAGCATCGTGGGCCCCGCCGTGGGCCTCGCCCTGCCCAGCCTGCTCCGCAGACTGCGCAAAAGGAATCAACACTTTGAAAACACACGTCTTCTTCTCAACCAACCGGATCCCGCCCACCAACTCCTTGTAACTAAACATCAACTTGTTCTCCTCGGTGTACAACGCCCCGCGGCAGAATCTCTCCAACATCTCGTTCTGCGTCTTGACACTAACGTGCTTGCCGTACTTCAACCCCGCCGGCACAAGCAACACAAAAAAGTTCTTGAACTCGTACATCACAAGCCCCACCATGTTGACCATGTTGTCGTCCGTGGACCTCGCCACCCGCAAGACGGCCCCGATGTACTCGGCGCTGCTCAACTTGGCAAGAACCAGCTGGGCGCTGGCGGGGCCGGGCTTGGCAACAAGGTTCGCAACGTACTTGAGCCAAAGCCCGTTCATGCGCGCGTAGTCCTCGTACTGCGGGATGGCGCCCCTGGCCATGCGGCAGCACTGTGCCACCGTCTCCAAAGTGAGCTTGCCTGACTTCTCAAGACTCGCAAGCCTGGAGCACGCACTGCGCTGCCGCTTCACCGTCAACGAGATGTATTTCCGAAACGAAGCTCGGGCCAGGGAAATGCCCTCTTTCCTCACTCTTTTACTGGGGACACGCTCAAAGAGATCAGGACTGACAGCGTGGGGCACCGTTGCTGGCCCCCCACTCTCCCCTTGAACAGCATGCAATATCGAGGTTGGTGCTTCTGCATTGCTGGACCCCGTAGGGGTGAGCACGAGAAAGTTCTTTTGCGAGCCCGACCTCAGGTACCGTTCCTTCAAGAGCTCGTCAATGTCGATCGAGCTGTTGAGAAAGAACCGCGATCGTGACAAAAGCTGGCGTTCCATGATAAGTTGGGCTAGACTCAGGCGTAAACATCGAGCTTTTGTGTGCATTTTTTTTTTCTTCTAATTCTAATGCTGGCGTGCCACGCCCCCTTTCACTCACTTGGTCCAAGATCTCGGTACAACGGTACTGGCTTTCCAATCCTTCTTTTCTCTTTCAATTGATACGCTCGCCGAAAATGCTCCCCAATGACACCAGTGAGAAGAACACCCCCACGATCTTACTAACCGCAACTGCAACAACATTACAGCGTTAGATCTGGAAGATTTGAAAGATTAAAGTGCATGTTAATCAGCAACCGTGGTATGAAAATCTTCTCATTAGTGGGAGTTGTGTATCTCTAATGTTGTGTTATATACTTTGTATTTGCTGGTGTGTGTTACGAATCTATGATTCGTTATCTTCCTTAGGTGTTTGGCCATTTCATACTTGAGGAGGATGCCATTTATCATCGTCATGATCACATCAAGTCATGCTTTGGACCTTATAGAGCATCCTAGGTCATCCTGGAACAGGTCCACGGGCAAGTTCCACATTTTGTCCCTTTTGGCACCCACCCTCCCAACCACTGTCTATGTCTCGCCAAAGTCGTGCTTCTTGTCTTTGAGCGTTGGGTGTCTCGCGTTGGGTGTCTCGCGTTGGGTGTCTCGCGTTGGGTGTCTCGCGTTGGGTGTCTCGCGTTTGATGCTCAGCGACGTTGACCAGCTCTTGCTCTTTCCCTCACGACCTTGAGCTTCCAGTTCCATTTGGATCTCCTTCCAAGTGCGCTTCTCAGGCGGGCGCTTGCTTTCCATCGCATAAGTTCCTATTACGTAAGCAGCGATCGCGTAATTTTTTCCTTGCAACAAATAAATTCACGCTGAGGTGATAGAAGTGCAACTCTGCTGCACACTGCTCCAATGGCCTTTCCTAGACACTTGCAGGAGACGTTCAGCTCGGCGGAGATGCAGTTTCTTGCGGAGAATGATCTTGTGGAGGTGATCTCCACCGTCACCGTGAAGGACAAGCTCCCCTTGATCACCACCAACGTGCCAAACTTCCGCTCCATGAACACATACCAGATCCCCATCTGGCTCGCGAAGATATACAAGAAGCAGAACAAGATCACGGTGACGCCGCCCCACTGGCTCAACGAGAACTACCTTGCCAACAAGTACCAGGAAGAGGTGAACAACCCCAAGACCTTCAGCAAGCTTCCGGACAAGTGGCTCGAGACAGCCAAGATCTTCTTGAACCATTTCCTGCAGGACTTGATCGACCACGAGGACGTGATCCTCAAGCTCATCCATGATTTGAAAGAAGTCCGGGCGGTGAAGCTACGAAAAGGCTTGGAGAACATGAACGAAATCAACTTGGGCTTCAACGATTTGAGCTTGATTGAGATCAATGAGTTCAGGCCGTTCATCAGCACCGTCATGGGCACCCTCAGCAAGTTCCACAAGACTCTTGAAAATGAGCACGAGGCAGGGATTGACAATGAAAATGGAAATCAAGAAGACGACGACGATGAAGAAGAAGAAGAAGACTTTGAAAAAACTGCCGTCAAAAGCTCAGACCCGTCCAAACTACAAGAAGAGGATCCGTACCTCGACAACGATGACACGGAAATGGCTGACGATAATATTCTCGACGACTTTGAGCTTTGAGCAGTCTACATCACATCAAAAACTAACACCCAGGGCGGGCACGTTGAACTGATATAGGTCCATTTCAATCGGCACGGCGTATCCATTTATCGTGTTTATTGTTGGCAAATAAGAACGGGGGCGTAACACCTCTGGAATTCCCACATTTTCGGCTGTGCATATTTCCAATTTTTTTTCAACATGAAGGGAATGTAATGTACACTACCGCTACAGAGAGAAAGATAATGTTTATCTAAACAGCAATAAGGTCAGAGAGACAAAGTCAGAGAGACTGCATAGTAATAAGGTCAAAGATGAAAAGCTTTTCCTTTTCAATGTGAGAATTGAAACAAAAATTGTACATCAGTGTAGCCACTCAGCCAATGAATAGGCAAAGACAAAAAGAAACAGAACTGAGTCACATTTGGTAAATTGAAGGGTTCACAATGTCTTCTAGTTGGGTGCACCTGCAAGTTCCTCTTACCTTCAATATGTTGATGCCTTGCATTTTCATACCCATCTGCGCGCATATGGAAGTTATCCATGAGGCACCACCACCTATCCATGAATATTATTTTTAGCAAGGCAACAAGAAAAAACGACAGGCGAATGGCAAAATACTGTGCGCTGCTAAGACGGTGCTTGTTGCAATGGCTAGCTTGTATAGGGCCAAATAAATATAATACTGTAGGATTCCACGATTTTTGCTAGAGCCCTCTTAGATATGAATTGATTTTTTCCTCTTTTTGTCTTTTTCTTCTTCCATATTCATCGAACAATCAAAAACCAAACGGGGGAGACAAAGCCATTCATTCGTTAGATAACTGCCTCAGTTCACTCTTTCCTTCCCTCCCATCTGTTAAATGATCTTTATCAAATAACTACCTATTTGAAGAAATACGACCAACCCAAGAAATCTAAAGATAAAAGTCTCTTTTTCTTTGGAACAGCAATGCCAGTGTTGTCACGACCAATAAGCAGCAACACCTCCGGCAACTCAGTTCTCATTTTCGTCCAAAACACCAATGAAATAATAATCACAAGCCTTCGGTCTTTCCAGTCCAGTCTTCAGCAAGCCCAGGGTTCACTACCTAATGACCAGTCAATACTATCCTTGACCAAGAGAGCAATCTCTGTAGAAGAAGGCGGGCCAGACAGGTCCGGGGTCAAGTACGTGGTGGCGTGCATCGTGGTGATCTTCGGGTTGATCTTTATCACCGTGTTCCTTTGTGTTTGGAGATGCCGGTCCAAGGGCAAAAAGATCAGAATGGCAATAGAAGAGGCAGAAAAGCAAAAAGAAGATGAAAACGACAATAACATCTTCAGCACCATAAAAGATGATCTAGCGTCCAATTTGAAGATAAGCCACACATTAAGAAAGCGGTCTGACGGAGAGAAAGAAACTAGCAACGTAGACATTAGAGTGATTTCAAAAGACTCAGATGTTCACGATGTGCAGTACAGCAGAAAAAACAAGATACTAGAAAACATTTTCAAAAACGATTCCGCCAATTTATTCGATGAGTTGAGAAACAACAACTACTTCAACAACTACATGGATCTTTCGTTGAGAAAGAGAACCAGACTATCGGCTTTGAGCAACGAGATCAACGACATGCAGATCGTGAAGCCTGGTGGCAACAGTATCAAAAAGAGAAGAAGCCATGAAATGGTCATAGTCAACGAAATGGAAGAAGTGGTTACTCCGGAAATGAACCAAGTGGTAGCTGCGGCCGAGGCTTTGGCACTCAGTCAGGACAAGAGCCCAAGAAAGAAAGCTCCTAATTACGCAGACGAAAACAAAAGCATCAGAAGCAGCATGTTGTCGTCCAATGAGGAGTTTTATTCTGCAAACGACCGGACCCCAACAGAAGCCAACGAGAACAACAGTTCTGGCAATAATAGCAAATCGTCAATCTCCAACGACAAACAACAACTTGACCAAGCCGTTGCCGAGATCCTTCCGCCTTCCCACAACGTAACTGGTGTCAACACCAAGAACACTCAACTCCATAGAAAATTGATCAACACCCAAAGACAGTTCATCCATGATATCAAGCCCGATGCCGACGTCGACGCCGCAAACAGAGCAGAGATCGAGGAGCAACGTGAGATCGAAGACACTGTGAACGACATCATCCCATCCATTCCAAAGAATTTCTCAAACAAAAAGTACAACACTTCCAGTGCTGCTGCTGCTGCCTCTTCCATATACTCCAGTGAAACCGCGGCTTCGAACGAAACCAACCAGCAGTCGTTGATGACCAATATAACCAAAAGCACGGCAGCAACGTCTGTTATGCACTCTCCCCAAAACCCTTCTGCTGGCAGAGGGTTTTTGGCAAAGATCGTCAACAACGATTCCTTGAACAGAAAGTCATTTCCACCAAAGGGAATTAGAGATGAGAGCCTTGTTGAGGAAGCATCTTCTGCTGCTGTTTCTGCTACTGCACCAACTGCTGCTTTGAACTTCACTCCACCGCCTTCCAAATCGCAGCACTTGAGTATTGGCAACGAATTGCTTGTTGCTGACATTGCACGGCCTGAGGGCGACAAGCGCGACTCGTTTGAGGAGAAGCTCAGCAGAAGAAGCATGTCCAAAACTTCAAACTCCGGTTCTGACTCAGAGTCCACTGCCTTGTCAGCCCAAAACGCTGAGCATGTCATTATCACAAACCCAGAGAGCAAAAGGGATTCATACCTAGATAGAAGATCTTACCTTCCTGATGCTATAGACCTTGAAGAAGAAGGTGAGAAGTACGACAAGTATCTTCAAGAGAGCGACTCAGAAGACGACGAGAGCGATTACGAAGCCAAGCACAGAAACGACTTGGTAAGATTGAGCATTAATCTCGATACAGGCTCTGGTTCTGGCTCTGAAAGCAATGCTAGTGGCAACACAACGAGAAGCAGAAAGTACGCTGCTGAACCTCAATTGGAAGACTTGGAAGAAGTTGAAGAACCAGTTGTCTCTCCTAGACCAAAATACCAAATGGGGAGCATCAGCGCTGGCAAACAAAAGATGCCGAGTGACGACAACTCCCCTTCTCTCACAAAGACCAAGAGTTTCTTGGAAGAAGGCAAAAGAGACTCTACTGTTGTTGATGATCGCTTGACTGACACCATCAACGACATTAATACATTCTTGAAAGAGAATGGTGTTTACACTAGCCCCGTGGTCCTTGAAGGAAACAATGTTCTTGGTGGACTTGTGATCACAAACAACACTGCCGCAGGCATCACTAACATCAACGGGAAAAACTTCTCCACCGACGACTTGAACAAGCACTTGTCCAGCGACTCGGCCGTGAACTTTTTGTTGAGCAACGCAGTGCCGGACGACCAAGCCAGTCCTGATTTGATCAAGTCGGGAAGTTCATCAATTTACGACAACAGAATGCAAATCAACTCACCATTGATGCACTCTTTCTCACCTCAGTTTTCGCGTTCTCCAGTCATGGGCAATGAAACAAACGTCTCCAAGTACTTGGCCAAGAATTTCGCTTCACCTCCAACCAGAGCTCAACCCCAATCTTTCATCTCTCCAGACCCAACAGAGACAAAGTTTGAGATCATCAACTCCCCAAAGATCCCAAAAAGAAGCTCCAAAAGAGAAACTCCAGAAATGTTCCCACAGCAATTCAAAAATGGCCAAGAACAACCGGGAGTTTTCGGTGTTAACGCCCCAGTGCTTCTGAGTGAGATGTATGTCGAGGCTTTGTCCACCAAGAACAGCTACAAGAACTTGAAGCACAACAGATCTGTTTCCAATACGAGCAGATCTTCCAAAGTTCTTGGAATCAACTTGAGAAACTCCAAGTCCCACAGCTCCATGAAGTTGAGCGATGAAGTTGCCTTGACCCACAAGAGCCCAGAAGAAATCATCAAGGACAAGTTTTATGATTCCGAAGAAAGCTACAGCCACACTTTCGATGATGATGAGAAACACCAAAGCAAGTACAACAACTTCTCCTCCCACAAAAACTCAAACTCATTTGGAAACCTTTATGAGAACATTGTATGATCGATCCATTTATTCATTTTAATTCATTCTTTAGCATTTTTTCAATTCTTTTTCCACTATTTTCCTTCCATTTCATTTCATTTCATTCAAATCTATTATTATTCCCTTTTGACTTTCTTCTTCTCGGATCAACATCTTTGTCAATCCTTTCACCTTTCTACAATTCTATGTTTTAATAATAATTTGTTATCTTAGTACAATCTCTTTTTTGCTTCGTTTCGTATTGCAATAAAATTTGTCGGCTGAAAAATCATTTAAATAAAAACAAACAATAGGCAAGTAATTACTATTGATTCATTAGTCCAATCAGGTAGGTAGTTCCTTAGTGATGATTATATCTCCGAATAACTTCACGATTGATTGATAAGAGATTGAAGTCGCAATTCTACAGCGAAGATTTCACAGAATCAATTCTGAGAGCTTTGGCAGAAACCCTTTTTGATAATGCTTAACCCCTTGAGTAAGTTAAAGCATGTGCAGCGCAAACTGTTGATGTTGACAATCTTGAACTCTACCGCAACGAAGAGGGAAACCAAGAACTACTTCCTCAAATATCAGCTGCAGAACTCTTTAGTTGGCGGCGACAATTTCGGCATTCTCAACAACGACAATGGCGTTGAGTCATCAAGCTTGACTCCGTTGCGGATATCTCTCATAAAAATCAAAGACGTTGATCAGATATCTAACGACAACCTCAAGGGAATTGGGATCACCTTGTTGAAGATGATACGATTGGGAGTCAGCCCCATAGTGGTTCTAGACGGGAGCTTGACCGCGACTCATCATAGGATTTCACGTCACTCGCAGCAGGTACTGCTGTTCAAGGAGGATCAGCAAATTCTAGACAATCACTATTACTTGTTGAGGGGGGTTATAGAAAACTCAGTGCAGAATTCCCATGAGTTATTCTTGAAATACAATGAGGAAAAGGAGGAAACAGATAACATGATTGAGGAACAGACTGAAGAATCAAGTCTTGAACCTCGTGACGATGATAGTCTAAGCACCATCCCAATGAAGGCGATCTTTGAGGTTGATGAGGACAGGAATATCCATTTGACTTTCCAGCAATCAATACTAGACTATTTGCATCAGGGAATAGTGCCAATAGTATATCCAATTGGGTATCTGTTGAGCACATCAGATCAGATTTTTTTACCCCCTACTGTGGTAACCGAGAATCTAGCTGTCAATTTGCACCATTATTCGAGAAACACCTTGAAGGACAACTTCTACAATGGTAACGGCATATCCAACGCAAGGCTCTCTATCGAGAAAATCATTTATGTTGATCCACTAGGAGGGATCCCTTCCTTGGAGAGACTGTCATCGTCTCATGTTTTGATCAATTTGAAACAAGAGTTTGGTAACATTTCACAAGAACTTCAACATGGGTTTTTGAAACCTTTTGAACGCAAAATCCATATAGAGAATTTCAACTCCTTGAGCAGTGTTTTGAAGCAGCTTCCCGAATCCGCTGCAGCAATAATCACTACTCCGTCAATGGCAGCAATCAACGACGCAACTTTATTGAACATTGATGCAGTCAAAGACGTTGACGTGCAAAAGATGGAGAAAAGCGTCAAGATCAAGGACACTTACAAAGACACATATAGATACACTAATCCCAGTGACCACGATGACACTTTGGTGGGAAACACACTAGTCAATCAAGAAGGCGAAACCATAAACAGTTTCAAAGTCAAAAACCCAATAGTTTACAACATTCTCACCGATCGGCCTTTGATTTCGCCCTCCCTACCAGTATATTTGAAAAACACGCCATTGCTTTCTACAACAGTGATTAGAAAAGGTATAGAAGTCAACACCTTGAAGTCGTCAACAGCGGAAGACGGGCTCGACTTGAAGCAAATGGACAAAAATGGGGTGATAAGTTTGGGAAAAATCAAGGAGCTTATAGACGATTCTTTCCAAAGACCCTTGGACCTCGATCACTACTTGGAAAGAGTCAATGGGAAAGTGGCTGGATTGATCATCGCTGGCGACTACGAAGCAGGGGCGATCATAACTTGGGAGTTTCTGAAAGAGATCGGCAGTTATATCCCGTATCTTGATAAGTTTGCGGTCAAGAGATCGTTGCAAGGCACTTTTAGTGCTGCAGACATTGTGTTCAAGGTCATGGTGAACTCTTTATTCCCCAGGGAGATCATTTGGAGATCTCGAATGCAAAACCCAGTGAACAAATGGTATCATGAGAGATCCAATGGGAGCATGTGTGTACCTGGGACACAGTGGAGATGCTTCTGGGTAGGCAGCGACACGAAAGAGGACATCAAACATCTTGTTGGTTATCAGGAGATATGCGAGAGAATACAACCTTCATGGCTAAAATAGCCAAAATGATAATAAAAAAAAACAAAAAAAAAACAAAGAATAACACCATCATGCATGGCGTTTCTAAGTATCTTCGCAGAGACACAAACACGAAAGCGAAATAGAATTATTATATTATAACTTATAGCACTTTTTATAATCACAGAACATTTACTTCTTCCTGATCTTTTCTTGTATCTTGCTTCTATCCTTCATCGATCCACTTAAACATGAAGTCTTTCACTATTGCAGTTTCCTTGATCTTTTTGTTGAACAGAGCGGCGGCAATGCCTGTTGATGAAAGCGTTGTCGCAAACTTGAACTCTGAACCTCAAGTTGGGGCTGACCTTGAGATCATCTCTGAGTCTACACTAGCCACTGCTACTGCAGCTGAGGTGGACTCTGGAGCCGGCGCTGGAGATGGGCCTGGTGCGGAGCCTGCGTTAGAGGCGGCTGGAGCCACAGAATTCGTTGAGTCTGTTCAGGCTCAGTCTGAAGAAGAACAATCGCCAACAGTCGTTGCTGACCCTGAATGTGGCATCACTGACCCTAGTCACGTCCATGGGCCAGATTGTGAACCGGGCCATGTTCATGACCCAAATTGTGGCCATTCCCAAATGGGTTCCTTTGATGCTGCGAAAGAGCATTTTGAACAAGTTGCTCAGGCTGAAAGCTTGGGAGAATCTGGGAGAACTGAGAAACAAATCTTGGGGGAACCAATTGAGATATCGCAGCAAGTGTCAACTGATCCATCAACCGAACAAGACCCAAGCGCGCAGACTCAAAGTATTTCAAATTCTCCAGAATCTGGAGAAGCAAAGACTTTAGAGCAAGCACAAATAGAAAACGCAAACTCTGCTACTGCCTTGACCCATGATGTTGATTCGAATGCTGAAGGCAATGGGCATGCCAGTTCCGCTGATCTCTTTGAGCCTGAAGTCGAGTTCAGAAAAGCCATGGAGCTTCCTCAATTTGCTGCAAACGGGACAATTCAATGGCCGGATGCATGGTGTGAAAAAGAATGCAGAGAAACTTTTCTTCTTTATGAGGGATGTAAAGCCCAGGGCAATCTTGTCGGAGAGTCCTGTGTCTGCTCTGCCCATTTCCGGTACAAGGTCAACAAATGCCAAGCAGATGGTTGCGAATCGTATTACCAAAAGACCCCATCATACCAAAAGCTCATGGAATCATATGTGGCAGAATGCAAAGACAAGGGTGATGACTTTGTTAATTACTGAGTTCATCTATCACTGACATCATATAATATTACAACATACTACATAATTACATTAAATTTTTGTGCCTAGAATACAAACGATATTAATAATTGTCCAAAGCAAGACTTAACTTGGTTGCGTCTTTAGCGTATTTTGGTGTTGCTGCGTCCTCTGACGTTTTTCTACGGGTCCAGCTTTTGGGGCATGGAATTTGAAATTGCGTTTGGACAAAAATTTCTTCCTGTCTTTTATCTCCTTCTTCTTGTTCTTCTTTCGATAGTGCCTCTTAGTAAGACTTTTCGTTTCAAAGATGACTGTTTCGACCACAAAAGTTAGCGTGAAGGAATGGTTCAATTCTGAAAAAATTTTGCATTTTTATGAAACTTTGGCAAAGCAGGTTGACGTTGATGAAGAACTACCAGTGGAGCCCATCTTTGTGGGTGAAAGAGGGACAAATTTATTGTGTGGGCCAATACTTCGTCTCTTAGGTACCCATGAGCCTGGAAACAGTTACAATTACAGAGCCACTCTTTTGATTGGTGTGCGTTTTGAGACCCTTGGGGAAGGAAAACTGCAAGGCAAACCTGAGCCACCAGCGGTGACTTTCCAATTGGGTTCTGCTGATGCCGATGACTACCAAGAAGCTATTGCAGTTGCAACAGGTCAGTTCGAAGGGACGCTTATTCATCAGCAAGAAGACGTGCTATTTTTCAGGTACAACGTGTTGTTGAATATGGATGAGCAAGTTGAGCAAAAATGCCGCTATTTCATTGAAGGGTCCAATTATTTGGGATACGAGTTCTACATCCCCAGTGCAAAGATGACGATGAATGCAATGTTTTATTCTTGCAACGGCTATTCTTATGGCACAGATGCATCACAGTACAAAGGGTCGTTGTGGCTCGATGTCTTGAGAAACCATTTATCAACGAGCAGCCCTCGATATCATGTGATGCTAGGTGGTGGGGATCAGATATACTCTGATGTCTTGAAAAGAGACGTCAAATGCTTGAGGGACTGGACCTCCGAGGTCAATTCTGCAAAGAGACGGGAGATTGAAGCTTTGGACAATGTCAAGGCTGAACTAGATAAAGGGTTTTTCGACCACTACATGAGATGGTATGGTAGAGGTTTCATGAATGGGACAGTGAAGCCCTCTTATATTCGGTTGTTCCCCCGTGCGTTGGCTACCATCCCTTCAATCAACATCTTTGATGATCATGATATCATTGATGGGTTTGGTTCATACAAAGACAAGATTAGCATGTCCCAGATGTTCTTGAGCATTGGCGAGATGGCAATGAAAAACTACTTGCTATTCCAGCACCACACCTCAGTAGAAGAGGTTTCAAATGGGAGCATTTTCAAAGAAGCAAGCTGGGTTGTTGGACCGGGGCCTGCGAAATACATGAAGCAGCACTCAATGTCAGTGTTCTCTAGGTTGGGGCCGAAAATGGCCATCATGGCTATTGACTGCCGTTCTGAAAGATCGCTTCATCAGATTGTGTCCCCTCCAACGTATGATGCTGTCTTTGAAAGAATGGCAAAAGAACTTGCACAAAGTGGTAATCAAATCACACATTTATTAGTCATGCTCGGGGTTCCTATATTGTATCCGCGTCTTGTGTTTCTTGAGAAGGCACTTACGTTGCCGGTTACTAAGGCTATTTCGTCATCTTTGAGGAAAATGGATATCGGAAAGAGTCTTATTCAGGATTTTGATGGCAGTGTTGATATCGTTGATGATATGGACGATCACTGGTGTTCGAGAAACCACAAGCCGGAAAGAAACGTCTTTATGGCAAGACTACAACAATTTGCTCACGACCACAATGTTAGAATCACCATCCTTGGCGGTGATGTCCATTTGACAGCCATTGGAAGAATGAGAAGCAAAGTCATTGTCAAAGAAGGCGAAGAGCATCGCCACAATCATGTGTTCCCCAAGCACCACCACACAAAGAAAAGCTCAGAGATTGCTCCTATCAACGATCCACGATTGATATTCTGTGTTGTTTCTTCGGCTATTATCAACCATCCTCCCCCAGACATGGTTGCCCAGATGATGTTCAATGTGCAAAAGAAGCATCATTTCGGGAAAGAGACTGCGGAGGACATGGTGCCATTGTTCAAAACAGAGGCAGATGGCAAAACTATTAGAGAAAACACCAGGCGTCTTACTCACCATAACGTGGAATTTATGAACAAGAGAAACTACTCGGACTTGATCCCCGTTGAGAACTCTATCAGGCACGCAGAAAAAGTTGGCAGCATCAAGTTCCCTGGGCCTGTCAACAAGCTCACAAAAGAGTCCATAGTGGAGAGCTTTTGCGGATCTGATACAGAGAGCGAGGGCAAAATCAGACCAGCCCAAACACCTGAAGAGAAGAAGCAGGCTCTGGCCGAACTAAGTTACCGCTATGATTTGGGCTATCCAATAGATGAAAACAGTCTCGCCGTCACGATCCACGTCGAAAGGGACGTGTCTGACCACCAGGCGCCGACACAGGACTACGAGCTCATTGTCCCCAGTTTGAGTGTGGTTGATGCGGATGAGCCCCTCAACCAGACGAGAATCAAGCATGTCCGCGAGACCTGGGGTATGTAAGTGTAATAATCTGTTAGTGTTCAAAGTGCTCGTAACCATGTTTCTTTGGCAGAGGCTTGTTTGTAGTGCGCTGGGGCCTGGCGAAAGTGATCACGAACCGTTTCAATATTTTCACCAGCTTGCCCCTGTGAGAAACACCCACATAACTGCTGCTCACATATCAGGGATCCGCTTTTCAACAGGACTGTCCAAGCTTTCAAAGAGATCAGTTTCTGCTTTCACCTTTTCGTCCTCAATTCTTTAATTTTCTTATTATTTTTTTTTTATGGCCTGTCGTTTGTTTTACTTGTAACGCCCTGCAACTGTTTACACTAAGAGCTTCCTTCTTATTTGGCTCGAAAGATCATATCATTCTGTCTGCAAACTATAAGCTGTGGACCCAAAAAGCTTTTTTCATCTCTGAGCTTTCATCTTTACCAATACAGAAAAAGGCAACTTCAAGTATATATGAACATTCAGTTTTGATCTAGTTTCGAGAATCATAGAGGGCATCAAGTAATGTCTGACAGCACAGATACCGACAATCTATCATCGACTCGATGTGCTAAACGAAAGAGAAGTCATAGACGTCACTCCCGCAGGAACAAAATCAATAAGAGTGCCGGTGCGCAAAGTATTCAAACAAAAAGATCAAGCGATGAGGTCAATCACCAGAACGCTTTTGACGGAGGAGAATTAATAGCCATCAAGAGTAACAAAAAATCAAAAGTGCGAAAGCAGATAGAGAAACATAGACAGACACTCGTACACTCGAAAAGAATGCATCTGTCTAGATCTGCCCAAGAGCAGTCGCGGTACATTTTTCAAGATGAAGATCTGGGCTTGGAGGAATTGGATGCTGAAGCGTTTGGCACAATGAATCAGGCGCTCGAAGGGCTGAAATCCCTGCCTATTGAGTTTGATGATTCCATAGAGATACACGGAGATGAAGATGCCTTGCAACTTACGCCAAAACTAGACACTGAAAGCGAAATACGATACCAAATGAATATAACTGCCAAGTACATTACGCAGGAAATGAATGATTTGTTCCAGAGTTATCAGACTCAAGGAGAAAATTCATCCATCATTACTAAACAGATGAGCGGGATGTTCATAGATCACAACAGCTCAAAGAAATCAAGGAGCTATAACGTTCAAAGCCCGTCAATCGATGTTGGGGAAAATGATCCCAGGAGCCCCCATGACTTTGATATCCAGCTGATTGACACGCCAAGTGAGAAAACAAACGGTTCAGAGCATGCTTTTGAGTCGGATAGGATTGCAGAGCGCTTTGCAGAACCAATTTCTAATCCTATCGCTAATCTGGCAACTGATGAAGATGAAAATGATATCGCTCCTTTTAGAATACGAACCAAACGGCTGAAAATTCCCAAACGGGACATAACAAGTTCAAAGGAAACTCGAAGAGTTCTTCGAGCTTCGAAGAAATCATCGAAAAACAAAACCACAAGGAGCACGCGAAGCACACGAAGCAAACAGCCTGATAAAAAGCTGAGGAAAAAATTGGTCAGAGCGCTGCTGCTACAAAGTGTTTCTTCAAAAGTGTTTGCATCGCCTGAAGAAGCATCTGATAAAAATAAAGAAGAAGGAGACGACGCATCGGAAATGTTATCAGCCATTGGTGCTATTGACATTGGTGGGGATGAATCATACTGTGCTCCAACGGATGCTATTGCAACACCACCGGAAGATGAGTTGTATTCGGAGAAAGACGAAGTCAATAATAAAGATTGGATCGTGGAGCCAATACCTTGGGAATACGTTGCTATGGCATCTGACATTTGTGAGAATGATGATGTCTACATATTCAACTCTGGGGGCTTGAGAGCCACAATACCGCGCCGCAAAAAAGGTTCCTGGGTTAATGCTTCACGTTTCAAAATAGTCTTGCCTCAGCAAAATTACAAGCTCTTGGATGATGATCTCGACAAGCACAAGGACAAAGTCTTGTTAAATGACAGTGCGTTAGCCCCAATGTTTCAGGGGTATTGGGTTTCTTTGGATGCTGCTACAAAACTTGCAAAAAGACACGGGATATGGAACAAAGTTTCGCCGTTGTTATCTTTCAAAAGAGTTGCAAAAGTTGCTTATTGCGGAGTTTTATTTTATGAAATGTTTGTTCATTTGAACGAAAATAAGTCGTTGAGAATATTGAGAAAATGTCAAAACAATGAAGTGAACATGTTTCAGATATTAACTCTTTATGAGTTTGTCAAACTCGAGGATTCCGCTACAAGAACTAGATTCGAAGCAGATTACATTACAAAATACACAGCCGGTGGTCACAGCTTCACAAAATCTAATGATCTAACATTGTGTGGTGGTATGTGGATTTCATTGAAGGAAAGTGTTCGTATTGCAAACGAGCTTGGGGTGTCCGATTTGCTTTGGCCAATACTAGGTTTCAAAAAGAGTCCTGGTGATATTACAACTGAACCCTACAGTGATGTTGAATTACGACTATGCAAGTATTGGAGAGTGTCAACATGGAAAGACGCAAATAATAATGGCGATGGGCAGTACAACGACAAGTTTTTATGCCAGGAGTTTGAACTAGATCCGAACATCAACAAGGCAAACTACAACAGCTTGGATGAGTTGGTTGATAAGACCGAGGACTTGGAAGAGAAAATTGTGCGATTGACCAACCTGTATCAAAAAGCTGCTAGATCGAAGAATGAGAAACGCATATCATTGATTGAATCGATGGTGAAATTCATTGGATACAAAGTTGATTTATTATCAAAACTTGGAAAGGTCATTTGCATCAGCTTGCTGGACAGGGGAATCGATAAAAAATACTATGTATATCGGAGATTCTCCGATGGGAAAGTGAATTTGATTTCTTTGCTTTCATGCATGCTTGCCTTGAGAGCATCAGAGCTTTCAAAAGCAGAGCAGGATCCTGCCATGTTTACTGATAGTGTTTTGTACTATCGAGACATTATTGAGAAGTACGACACTCAAGATCTCTTTATGGATTTTGATGAAGAGTTTGCGGAACTTAATGAGAGCCCGCTTTTCCAAAACGACCCATATTACCTCAAGTTCAAGTATTATTATGAGAATTTTGCAGATTTGGAAAAGAAGAAAAAGAGCCTACTTAGCATGTACAAGCAATGTGTGAACGGGAAGTGGACCGACATATACGACGCCAGAGAGTTTGTCAAGCATTTCAAATCGGGGCATGAAACGAACCAACAACGGCACATATTTGATGAGATTTTGTTTTCCAACTTGTTTGACGACAAGCATGGGCACATTGCTTATTCAGAAGGCGATTTCATCGACACCGAAAATGATGACTCGGATGATTTCAACTTGTTGGTCATCAAAACGAAAAAGGACATTGACGGGGACGGCAAAGATTTGTATGAAGAGCAATACTTTGACCGGACCATGTTGAAGGAGAAGATTGGCTACGATCCATTACAAGATGAATCAGAGAATGATTCCGATGCCTTTGAGCTACAAATTGAGGCTGACACCGAGGATCCAGATCCCGACCAGAAGCGCAAATCGCAGATCGAGGTTGTGGACTTGACGGACCATGTGCTGTTGTTTCAAGAAGAAGAAAGCAGCCACAATACTAGTGAACATGATGATACAGTCAAGGTGAAGAAAGAGCAGGAGCCATGCAGAATTGAAGAAGTGTTCTTTGTGATGGCCGAGGAACTCCATGAGGACGACAAGAAGACCGTGTTCACCAGGACCAAGGTGAAGGAAGAGAAAGAGACTGCCTCGGACGTGGAGTCTTATTTCCTCGAGGAGTGATTGTCTCTTCTTGCTCTTCTTGATGGAATGTTCGAGCGCTTTTTATTTGCTCGGGGCGCGCGCGGCACGTGATTCTATATTATAAATCAGAAATCTCCTTTGTTATAAAACAAAACGTAACTTCGCATTTATCCTTTTGCTCCACACAGTTTTGAAGACAGTATTTGCTACAACATACTTAGAGAAGCTACTACAATGGCTGAAAACAACAATTCTAACAACACAAATGCAGACGGGGTCGGTCTGAACGCCAGCGACGGTGGCGCTAGTCCCAACCAATTCTTCTTCTCTGGCGGTGCTCCGGGCACCAATGTAACAGGGCAAACATTCAGCTTTGTGATCGGGGGCAATCCCGACGTACCCACCACGAACAATAACAACAACAACAATAACAACAATAACAACTACGATCCCAACATCTTCAGAAGCTTCTTGGGCGATGCTTCCTGGGGCAGGTTTTCCGACATTGGCAGGGTGCTAGCGTCGATGGTGTTGATGAATCAACGCGGGCCCCCTAAGAAGCATGCAAGTCAGCGGGCTTTGGAGTCGTTAAAGCCGGTGGACGTTTCAACGCTTCCAGAAGCGGATCGCAAGTGTGCGATTTGTTATGACACTTTTGAGGAGTTGGACAAGGAAGGCAGCCTGGCTGGCCAGCTGGGCAAGGGCAAGATTGGGAACGACGACGAGGACGACGGCGAAGAGGAGAATATTGTCGAGATGGTGGAAGAAGACGACGACAATGCTTCTGATGTGGTGATGGGTGACGATGGTGATGCGAGCCCCGGTGCCCATGAGAATGGCACATGTTTGGACGATGATGACCCGGGTGTTTTGTTTCCTTTCAACAACGTTGCCAGTTCGAGTTATATGTACAATCGTGACATGGAGCCGCAGCGCAGAAGACAGGACCGTCGCGGGGCCCGCGCAGGGGCCAGTGCAGAAACAGCGAGACCAACGGACGCCGACAAGACGCCTCCTAAAGAAGAGATCCCCCATGTGGCTGTCAAGATGCCATGTGGCCATGTCTTTGGGGAATCGTGTCTCAGGGAGTGGTTGAAGAACGAGGTGACGTGCCCGTTGTGCCGCAAAGAAGTCGAGGGAGAGGTTGGCAACGGTGCAGAAGGGGCAGCCAACAGCAATGAATCAGGAACTACCATGATCTTTTACACTTTCCCCTTGTCTAGTCTCTACGTGAGAGGCGACATATCCAGAGCAGGCGCAAGCCATGACTGGAACGACCCGGACTTGCAGTTGCCCGAGGAAGTGCGAAACGGGGGCCCAATCTTGGGTCCTTCAGTGATACCAAATGGGGTTGAAATGTCCAGAGGGGGCAATGCTAATAATAATTATAATGCTAATGATAACAATAACAATAATGGCGATTTCCGCGAAAATACACAAGGTGCGGGCGCTGGGAACGACACGGGTGCTAGCGATGACACGGGTGCTAGCAATGCACCAAACACAGATGGAACCGAAGCTAGTGATGACACGAATGGTATTAGTGACAACGGGAGGCCTAGTCCACTGATGAATGAAGATGAGACAACGTCAAGATCTGGATCTGGATCTGGGTCTGGTGGTCCCATTCGCTCAAGCCGAAGCAGCTCAAACCGAAGAACCCATCCATATGTGAGAACTATTTACTACTTTAGCGGGCCAACCAGCAGCTCACCGATTGAAACGTCGAGCGCTGACAGAACCTAAAGGTTTTAATTACATTACCACTTTTAGTGTTTCGGGTCTTTCTTTTTTGTAATATAGTGTGTGACAATATGACAATGTATTGAAAGAATGTAGATTATTAGATTTGCAAATTGCTAGCAAGTTTGAGGCAATGTAGTTTTTTTAGTTGCATTTTCCATGTTTCCCACCGATCCGCAAATCAGTACCCAAACGCCCTCAAAAGCCACTGCGGGCCACTGAGCGTGTGGTATTTCACGGAGCCTTTTGCCCTAGTGTCTCTGCAGGTTACAGGTTATGCACCCATCCATGGTCTCATTCCGGTTGCGCTGCGTGTATATATATATAGTGTGGGCGATTCCCTTCTTGCTAGCAAGTTGGCGGGAGCAAAGAAACTCCACTCAGTAAGACACAAAAAAATGCCAGCCCAGTTCATCTACTCCACCCACAACGGCTCGAGTCTCTCGTTGAACAGCACCGCGTCCCTGGAGACGGCACAGGGCGCCGGCGACGACGACCACCAACACCAGCACTACGGCGGCGCCCTCCACCAGAACGAGGTCTTCTTGTTGCCCAGTGTAATTGACGGCTCGTTGTTGAGAAAATCCAAGACGATCTACGCTTTTGACTGAGCCTTAAACGCCAGCCCACTTTCACTTCCTCGTTCTCTATAAATACATACCGCGCAGGCCGCTGCTATCTATCCATATATATTATACTTATAACTTGCAAACGTTTCACTGCAAACGTTTCACTTCTGTTTCATGTTTTGATTTTTTTTTGACAGATATTTTGTAGTTTTGTAGGATTTTAGTAGGATTTTCAAAAAAGTAGTTCTACATGATTTACATAATGGTGATGTCTGTCGTATCTTCGTAATGTACACGCTCAGCTGCCATGGCTTGTGGCCAGATACTGTGGCACGTAGTCGTTGACGTCGCTGTTCAACACCTGGGCAATGACGTCCTGGTGGCCCTCCTCTGACTCTTCGTACGGCGGGGTCACAATCGCAGGCAACTCCTCTGGTTCAGCCTGATGCTCGGCCCAGGGAGCAAGTGGGAACGACGACTCGCTTGCCACCATGGTGGTGGTGGTGCCTGTAGTGATGGCAGAATTGCGGCCGGTTCTCTCGTTCGGCCCATCGGCAACGTCGTCGTAATCGCCGTTATGTTCTGGCGGTTGTAGCAGGGGAGGCTCCGAAGGAAGAAGTGACTCCTCGTGCATTTGAAGAATTTGTTTTTCTGAAAGTGCGCCAAAGTTTTGCTCCAAAGACGGCAGTGGGAGCAGCGGTGGCGGCGGCGGCGGTGGTGGATACAACACTCCCGGGTCTTCTGTGATAGTGTTCACTGATATTGTCGCGGCTGCAGCTGCTGTTCCAGGAACATGTTCCTCCATTTCCATCGCCTCTTGCTCTTGCTCCTGCTCCTGCTCCTGCTCCTGCTCTTGTTCTTGCTCCCGTTCTTGTTGCTCCCGTTCTTGTTGCTCCTCGCTTTTCCTCTTCACAACCTCTGTTCTCTCCGTTCCAATGATGATCCTTCTGCTGAGCGATATCACGTTTTTCAACCGCTTCAACTTGTCAACGTTGATAAACTCCTGTTCGGTGTTGCTGTCTGTGGCAGATCCGTTCATTGCCTTCCCGCTGCTGCCACCGGCCCTGGCAGCTCTTGAATATTTCCTACCACCGTTACCGTTGCTACCACCGTTGCTGCCGCTGCTGCTGCTGCCGCTGCTGCTTGTGCTACTGCCATTTGCGTGCTTCATCCCACCAGACAGCGGTTTCCCATTGACGTCTGCAAACGTCAGCAGATAGTTTTTGTTGCTCAAATTTGCAATCACCTCGATATAGTACTCGAAGCTGAGAAGCGGGGCACCACGCACGGTGGGGAACGAGTTGAAAGGCACTTGAAGATTAGTCTTGATCTCAAACTCAAGCGAGGTCGGGTCCACATAGAGGGGCTTCACCACTTGGGCCAAGTCCTTGCGAAAGGACTGTATGTTGCCGCCATCGGCAGCACCGCTGTCAATCTTGCAGATTCTAATGAGGGTGATGATGATCCCGTTCAATGATTTCAAATTTCGAATGTGCTGAAGGTGGACCTCTATGGGGATGATGTCGCTTGGAAGATATGCAATGGACGGGGTGTTCACAATTAACTTGATGGAGGAGTACGAGTTGCCCGACGCCACGCTGCTTGATCCGTCATTTCCAAAAAAAGAGTTTGAGATATTGTTTAATATGGAGGAATTTGAGTTTGAGTCCTCGTTTTCAGGGCTGGCAGGCTGCTGCTGCTGTTGTTGTTGCAACTGCTGTTGCTCGTAGATTGTTTCTGGATGCTGCAGTTCACTATTGAAAGGCCCGCCGCTCTCAGGACTGGTGTTGTTTGGGGTGCTGCTGCTCTTCATGATGGTGTCGGAGTCTTCATTGTTTTCGTTGCTGCCATTGCTGTTGCCACTCTTGATGGACAACAGAGAGGCCATGGTGGACGAGGACGAAAAGTTGCGGAAAATCTTTTTCAGCGGGCTCTTGATTATGAGAACACTGGGTTTTGCTGGGGAAAATCTGTTAACGTTGATGGAGCATTGTATCACGATATTTTTCTCGCATTTGGCAATGATGTCTATTGGGGAATTGGAGTTGATGGAAGAATTGGAGTCTGATTCAATGGATGTTTGGTCGGTATCATTATTTTCGGCATTTGAACTACTTTCAGTAGTGAAGTCGTTAGTTGTGTCATTATTTGATGAGGAGTCGCTCGTTCGCTTGCCAAAGGGTAGTCTGAACTTGCTATTTCGCCGCTTAGGGGAGTCGCTAATGATATTATTATTGTTGTTATCGGACAATGTTTTGACAAGGTCGGACGCCGAGGCTGAGGGTGAAACAGACGCCGACGCGCTCATGGAGGTCTTTGAGTTCGATTTCAAGCTAAGATGGGACTTCAACGAGTAGGAAACCGCGCCTTTTTCAAAGCGGATTGAGGAAAAGATGTTTCTTCTGGGAAGCTTGATGGAGAATGGGAAACAATGCTCGCCCTTGGATAATCCGGTGATTTTGTTGACATCGTGATTGCCGTACAACGTTATTGGAACTGAAAATAGCGTGGACTTCTTGCTGGAGAGCCCGTTGAGCCCGTTGCTGCTGGGGATGATTTTCACGACGCCGCTTATGGACAAGGTCAAGACAATGTTCACAAGAGGCTTCTTGACGACAAGCACCACCGAGCCTGTGACGTAGTCTCCTGGACGGTACACCTTGTGGGGGTTGTCGAGGGTGATGTAGTAGTCTTCGATGGCATACAAGTTCTGGAAAAAGAGGTTTTTGGAGAAGTTGGAGAGTACGCTTGTCCTTGTGGGTATCATCTTGGACACCGAGCTTCTCATGTCGGATACCATTTGGTGGGAAACGGTTGTGCGGTTTGATTGAAAGATGCAAAAGATATGATGTGAGAGTTGGTATGCAATGTGGAGTGGCACCGCACTGTATGGGACGATTAGGAATGATGCTCAGCCGGATAGGAGTCCTTGTCTTTCCAGGGCCTGGTGTGGATATATATCTCTTTAATCTTTTTTTATTTTGTCTTGTTGTTTTTTGGGTCTTTTTTTTTTGTTGTTTGGGGATTTTTTCTGTGTTCTGTTTTCTTGGCCCTTTTTCTTTGCATTTTTCCTTTTCCTCTTTGCCCTGTGGTGAGCATAATGGCATTCAAGGCCTGTGCCAAGCGGTGGGCTGTTGCCAAGGGACCTCTTTGCGGGAGGCGGCTCCCCCTGGACGCCTACAAACTGTTTACAGGCCGCGGCCGCCGGGCCCACACCTTGAAGCAGGACCTTCTCCATGTCAGATGGTATCTCCCTCGGTTGGGGGTTTGTGCACAGTGGGAAGATTGGCACGGAAAATGTGACACTGCCTCGAAAACCCGCCCGCCTGGTGTGGTTATGCAGCCCTGTGTTGTTCTGCCCTTCCCTGCGATATACGATAGAATAGAATAGAGTAGAATAGATAGATGGTGTGTATGATTGGTAGTATATATGTATGTAAGGTCTTTCAGGTTAGGCCCGCCCACAACTGGATCACCTTTGCCAACGGCGTGATCGCCGCCAACACAATCATCAACGTCCCGAAGATCGAGAACGACAACGAGCTGATGGCCGCGGCTCTCGGGTTGTTGATGAGCAAGTGTGCCGTCGATATGGCCCCGCAGTTCAACCCCAACGTGATCCCCACCGTCAAGTAGTCATCGTCGCGCACCTTGAGAAATTTGAGCATGTAGTCGCCGCACAACACCCCAAGAATCCCCGACAAGATCGTGCACACCGACATCAACGGCACGCTTCCCTGAAGCGTTTTGATGAGTGGGGTTCCAAGCGCCAACGTCACCGACCGCCCGACAAACCCAAGCGATCTTGAAGGGGCAATGGAAATGGCATGGCATAGAGGAGGATAGATGAAAAACAGCGCCGCCGTGCACACCAACAAGGGCGGAATGAATACCAAATAGTGTTTTCTCAAGTCTTGTCGGTAATGGAACATGGGCAACGACAACGAGACAATGCTAATGTCCATCATCGTCGACAACACGTCGCCCGCACCGGGCCATTCGTCAGTCACCGAGGTTGTAAACAAGTACAAATAGGTTCTTCCCGTTTTGTACAACCGAATGCATCCAAGAAATGAAGCCCGTTTCATCAACCCAAAAATGTAGATGGCCAACAACATGAACGGGAACGACACCAAGATCGGATGAAGAATCTTCTTCCATTTCGCAGGACTCAACAACGCAATCTTGAAAAAAATAATGGATATGGCCAAGTAAAGCGGGAGAGTGTAGTCGCATGCAAAATATACGGGAATCCCAACAATGAATATCACTGCATACACCCCCCAATCAAAGTACTTGATGATCGCAGTGGAGATTCTTTTCGATCTTTCAGGAAGCTGGGCAATGTACTGGTTGATCTCCTCTCTTTTCAAATCTTCCTTTCTAGCTTCCCTTTCAATCGCAGCCACTCTTTCAATTGCTTCGCTGGCTCCATTGTTTCGATTCACAGATGATTGAGGCACCTCCAAAATCTCTTCCTCTTGTTGTTCTTCTTCTTCCTGTTCATCATCCTCCCTATTATCATCACTAAACACATTTTTCACAATCTTCTTGTTGCCATTGCTATCAATCGTTTCAATCTCAGTGTTCTCAACCGACAAGCTCGACCCTCTTAATCTACTGCTCAACTCAATCTCCTCCTCACCGTTTTCAAACCCATCCGACATGTTCCCCGTAATGCTCTCGGCGTTCTCCACGTTTGACCGGCGAGTTTGATTGAATGCGAATTGGCAGAACATCACCAAGTATGCAATGCCACTAAACAAGCCAATATATCCAAACACAAACACCGCAGCTATTATGAATGCCTCTTTAACACTGATGCGCTCCGACAATGGCAATGTCACAAAGGCTGGAATGAAAAACAAATTGATCCACTTCAACGAGAAATTGGCAGGAATCTCTACAAGCTTGATGATGTGCAGGGTGATGTTCTTCCCCAAAAACCGTTGGGAACAAAGAAGAAAAATGTACAATATCAACATGAGAGCAACAGAGGGAGGAAAGTCAATCTTAATCTGCTCGATAACAACATGGGTGGCGTACAAAAGGCACATCACAAGAAGACACCCAATAGGCACGTACACATAATTGTGCACAACAATCTCATGATTGATTCTGAAACTGAGTGCTATCCCGGCTTTCAAGTCTTGAAATATGTTATTAGATTTCTCGGCTGTCAGGGGCTTTCTAAGATTGCTAACAGGAGTGCTGTTGATATTGCTCCCATCGTTATTGTTATTACTAATACTGCCATCGGCAGTGTCCGATTTTATCGAGTTCGTCACAGTAGTAGCAGTCATAACCCCCCTTTGATTCGCTTTGGAAGTAAAATTGCTATCAATCGACGATGGATGGCCTTCTTTGGCTCCATCTTTTCCGCAGAAAAAAAAAATTGGCGAGGGCGCGAAATTAGCCGATCACGTGACTTCTCCTGTCAAGTCAATCACGACGAGCTCTGGCTCGCGTTTCCGCCGCTTCGACGTGGATTCCAGGCGTTGAAGCGGAGCCGGGGTTGGATCCACCTTCGACTCCAGGTCTGAGTCTGAGCCCAAGTCTATCGCTTCAATTGACAAGCTTCTTTTGCGGTTAATTGGTGGTTGTTCCTGGTCAGACTCCTCACTAATGACAACTTCCTCCACCATTAGCTCCTCGTCTTCCGGCTCGTACTCCCCCTTCATCACCTTCTCCTCAGCACAGCACTTTGAATCCCGTTCCCTTCTTTCTGCAGCTTCTAGCACCAACTGCTTCATTGTTTTTCCCTTCTTTTCTCCAGCATTGTCAGACAACCCGCCAAGCTTCCTTGCCTCGGACTTGTAGCCCTTCTTTGCCGCCAACTTCTTCTGTCGCTGCTGGTTGATGTTCAACACAGAGCCCCCACTGCCACCGCCACCGCCATCACCCAATCTCTCAGCGAGCGAAAAGTATCCCGTCACTTCGTACGCAGACCGCATGGATATCTCGTAGTACAACTTCTTGTAATCCTCAAGCTTGTCGTAGAACGCCTTGTTGTGCGGCCCCAACGTGTTGTGCACAAGCTCGTGGAGCGCGGTACCGAGAATCTCGGTGAATTCCAAAAACCGATGGTCGTTACACGAGTGCCGGAGCCGCAAAAGCACTTTTTGGCCACTATTTACATTCAAGCCAAGAAGACAAGGGTCCTTGGGGAAAAATTCGCAAAGAAGCCCCACTTTCAAGCCGTATTTCCTCATGATGGGCGCCACTATCGTCGCCACCTTGTGCAAAATTTCAAGTGCTTTGTCCTTGTCGGGCTTCCTCTGAAGCGAGGCGATCTTTGTGATTAAAGAGTTGGAGCTTTTGAGATTCGGGTTGTCATTTTTCTTCTTCTTCTTCTGCACTAGGCTTCCTCTACCTTTCACCACCATTTGAGAGCTCCACGCCAATAGCTAGTCAACCGGATATTTGTTGATATCAATTTTTTTACCCCCAACTAAAGTTTTTTTTTTGGTTTAAAGGCTTGATGAAATATGAAGATAATGAATAGCAGCATCCCGGCCCAGACAACTATCATCTGCAAGGAATTCCCGGAAAAGAGCTTGATTGGCGCTGATTTCCTGTTTCTTAACACAAACAAGGTGTTCAAAGGTATCAAGCTCGTTCCCAAGGGCTTCCACATTATCCATTTCTCGCAGGACAACTCCAGCATCAAACATGGCGTGTGCTTCTTCACCAACCACGAGGTCTTGTCAGTTGGCTACGACAGTAGTGAAGAAACCATCAGTCTTGTGAAGCCGTCTTTGGAGGATCACGATCTGCTCGATCAGTTGGCAGCAGATTACAACTATATGATCCCATACAGCTCGATGACCAGCCAAAAGGAAAACGGCTTGGACTACACCGTGTGGAAGGAAGTTCTCACCAGCTACATAACTGATTCGCTTTTGGAACAGATGGTGTCGCCTGCACCAGTGCCTGAGAAAATTGTTCCTTTCACTGAGCACGACCAAGAGCCTTTTGTTTCGACTTCTGTTTCCTCTGTTATGAGTTCTGATGAAGAGAATATCATTTTGGCAAGGGCCCTCCGGCATAAAGACCCGCTTTCAAACGTGCCATCCGTTATCGATAACCGTGAGCCATTTTTCAACTTTGTGCGGATCGAATTGAAACTCACCTACAGAACCAATGCTCAGGACTCTCAAAAGACCACCGATTTTTTCGACAAGTCATGGTTCCTCGAAAACGTCTTGCTCAACACGCTGTCCCCTCGTCATCTGGGAGTGGGCTCCAACCGGACATCTTTCCCCAATATCCAGAGTTTTTTGGGAGAGTACCAGTTCTGCTTCGTGATGGTTTTGATCTTTGGCAATTTTGCGTGTGCAAGACAGTACAATAACATGTTGAAGTTGTTGGCCTCCTGTTTGGGCTTCTTTGTGGACCATCCGTGGGTGGCGAAGCTGTTGTCGCACATGGTCTACTGGCAAATCAAAATTTTTCCCGAAGAGTACTTGAACTTTGAGTGCGACGACAAGAAGATCTGGGACTCGGGCATGGTTGATTTGCAGAACATCATTGACTTGGTGAGGACTCTCGTCGCGGTCGTTGAAAGAATTGATAAGCAGTGGGCACATTCTATCATGTTAGAAGTGAGAAATGTCAAGAAAGTCATGATGGAGAGGTTTGACGAGATCGATGATTCTGTTTTTGAGCACAGCGCATCCGAGTTGGAGATACACTCGATACTTGAAGCCACTCACGGGGGGTTCACTGAGTACTTTGACGAAGACAATGAGGATCTCCCTATCGTGGTAAACGGCCTTAACATGTGAAGCTTCTGTTGTCGTATATTTTCCAAGCTAGCAGCAAAACACAACAGATCTGTCTGCAAACTAAGGTTTGTATCAAACACAACAGCTGCCAAAAACCCTACTGAAAATTTTAGGTTTGGACTGCCCCTCGACTAAAGAGCAATTCTGGTGTTAAACTGTCAACGGTTTACATTGTTGTTGCGCCGATTCTTCCCCATCAACTGCTGAGCATCTGCCATGTGACTGCTAATCAGCTAGCAATACTAGGCGCCAGTGGTGTGCAAAATAGCAATTCAAGCGATGTGTTTTGCGAGAAAGTACATACCGTTTCTTTGTTCATTGCGTATACATTCATTACGAGGCAAGAGCTAGCATTCAACGAGGTGCTTTAGGGTTCAGGGAAATTTTAGACCAAAAGACTTGCCATGAATTCTCATTTCTGTTGTCTGGAATTGAATATTCATTGGCATGCTCGAATTTGCCAAAACGGAATTTCCCACAAGAAAATATGAGAGGTCCCTGCTGCATGATGCAGCGTTCACCTACATTTTACCACAAATCAGTCGTGAAGTCCACCAATTCAAAATATTCCACTTATTTCACCAGGCAGCCCCATATCCACTTTCTGAGGCACACAAGCTGCTCAAAAGCTGCTGTTCCTGTTTCTAAAGTCCTGGTCTTCAACTCGCTCTCATCATCGTGTTTTGTATGCCCGGCCTTTGCCCAAGTGAGATGGGCCTTTTATGTTAAACAAACCACATACCAGAGCACATATTGGATAAACTAGCATTTCGTAAATGGAGCTATCCAATGGAGCTTTTTCCCTTCTTCATGCGCGAATCCGTTGATATAGCCTTGCGATGGAAAATGTGGGTCTTTTTTCCTCTTTTTTTTTCTTGTGTGTATAAAAAACACAAGGTGCATTCCTGGACAAATGCGGCATTTCCAACATGCAGAATGGAAAAAACCAGGACAGAATAACCTCTGACAATAACCACAACGAAAAAGAGAGAATTGGACCGCAATAACTATGTGCTCGAAATGAGAAGTTTAGGGCTTGAAAGGTTTGACTGATAAGTATAAAGACTTCTGTAATCCTTTCCTTTTTTGCACTTGAATTTGTTGTTTTCTTTGTTCTTTTTTTTATCATCCGATCTAAAATACATCAGATAAACAAATATCAGAAACAAAGGAACTTCTCAGCAACCATGATCTCTCTTCTTCAATTAATATCTGTCTTGATATCCTTTCTCATGATGAGTGTGCGTTCGGAGTATATTCAAAACGGTAAGAATGTCGCTTTATACTGGGGTAATGGTGGTGGTCAGGAAAGTCTTGGTTACTACTGCAAATCTGGAGCTGCTGACATTATGATGATTGCGTTCTTGAACAACTGGAATTCAAAGTCTGCATCGTACAACTTTGGTAACGCCTGCGATGCTTATCCAAGCACTTGTCCACAAATTGAGGAGGACATCAAGCTCTGTCAAAGTTTGGGTGTCAAAGTTCTTATCAGTCTTGGTGGTGATGACCGGATGGGCAAATACGGGTTGAAGAACGACAAGCAGGGAGAACTTTTTGCTCAGGTGTTTTACGATATGTTCCATCCTGATGGTAAAGGTCCTGTCAAGCCGTTTGGTACTGCAGAAATTGACGGTCTTGACTTTGATATAGAAAACCACAATGACAAAGGCACTGGTGCCATGGTCGAAAAGCTCAGATCTCTTTGGACCACCAAGAAATTGCTTGTCAGTGCTGCTCCACAATGTCCCTTTGGTGATGGTAATGCGTACCACTTGTTGCAACACAAAGGTGCCAAAGTTGATATTGTTTTCATTCAGTTTTACAGCAACAACTGCGCCCTTACGCATCCTGGCAATTTCCACAAGAACTGGAAGATCTGGCTCGACTTCCTCAAGGATGGTGCTGGCAACCCAGACTTGAAGTACTACATTGGTCTTCCTGGACGTTCCGACTCTGGGTACTTTAGACCTGCAAAATACATTGATGAGACGTCTGTTGATGAGAGAAAGACTGCCCCCTTTGCAGGGTTTATGCTTTGGGACGCCGTCAGCTCCTTTGCCACTGTCAACAAAGATAACGGTTTGAACTACGCATACGAACTCAGAAACATCATTAGAAACGAAAAGCCACAAACCACTACCCTGACAATCAGCCAGACCTCCACGTCTGTTTCTACATCGGTGAGCAAGAGTAAAGGGTCGTCCACCTGGGTCTCTGCAACCACAAAGACCACCACTTTTGACACCGTCATCACCGCAACATCCTCTTTTGTGTTTACAAACTTCACCGAGAATAACAATGATCAGCACACACGCACGGTGCTTTATTACCACGAAACAACGGTGCCAACAACGGCGGTGTCTGCTTCGTCCACCACCATCTCCAAAAAGGGCAAGTTCAAGATCACATACTTGTCCACTTCTCTTTTCCCTTCCACCACCACAACAACTATGACATACTTGTCCGAGTACAAAGTCAATGGATCTGTTGATAAGAGAGACGACGTCCCAATGCCAACAACTTCGTATGGCACTACTTCTTGTCTTTCTACAAATGGTCAAGGGAAAGTTATCACAATTATATCAACGATAGCTCTTCCGAAAACCATTGCTCAGAATTGATATTCTCTTATATATTATTTTTACTCCACTTCATTTTAATAGAAACTGTTCATCAGTGCTTGCATTTAACTTTTGTCACTCAAATAATATATATATATGCCCTATTGTAAGATCAGACCCTCACCTTGACTCGATACGTATGAGCCTTGTTCATATGCTTTTTGTTGAAAAAACCCATTCTTCTTATGGTATTACCATAAACAAGTACAGTCTGCCAGAGGAAAAAAAAATCCAGGCAGCGCGCTCACAATGTAAGCCGCATGATGAGGTGAAAAGCTTATTCTTAGGTGATTCTGCCATGATGGGAGATGGAGCTATGCAAACGGCAGTGTCAAGCTTGTGATGCTCTGTGTCAAGCTTGGGATGTTCTGTGTCACGCTTGGGATGGTCTGTGTGGAAAGTGCCATCAGCTGGGAGATTCCTAGTTGCACGGGGCATTGGCAGGCTTTTGCTCCAAGCCTTGCGTTCTGTGTCTCAGCTTCAACGGGTACACCCCGAATATCTTCTTAAAGCTTGCCCGTCGTCGCAAATGGCTTGGCGCGCAGGAAGGCTTGGCACAAGGTTCCGTGGGGCGCTGCGGAATGAGACAGGCATGAAGTTTTTTAATTTTCAACATTGCAGAATGCCTCTTTTTCTGTGCATATATATATATATATATATATATATATAAAGAGCAACCAGTCCATTTAAAAATGCAATCAATTCAACATATCTACATTAATCAAACAATTTAACCATCAAATAATAGTTATTATCATGAAGTTCATTACTGCCACATGTGCTCTCCTTATAGCATCCGTTGTCTCTGCTGCGCCGGTGAACGTCCTTGTTGCCAGAGGCAATGATGTCTCTTCGTTCACGTACAGCAACGACACCGCCGATGCCCTTGACCAGTTGGCGGCCGAGCAGGAGCTTGAGATGATCGTCAGTGACATCGACTTGTCCAACTCAACACAGGCCAGCGGGAACGACACCTACCCGTACATTGACGACCCATTGGGGGACGACGACTACTGGAACGACGACCCATACACCGAGGCCGACGCCATCTTTATCCAGGGCCTCAACGGCACCGCCGGCGGGAACGACACCTACCCAGAAGCCGAGATCATTTACGACGACACAGACGACACCGTTGATTACGGAGATTATGTCGCTGCACACAACGAGACCATCTTGGACAAGAGACACGAATATGGGGTCATTGGCACCATTGTGAGTCCATCCAACGGCACTGAGTATCCTGACCAAATGGAGCAGGAAATCGACGAGGGCATCTACAAAAGAGAAAGCTTTGACAACGGGAATGACGGTTATGTTGTTACTGACCAAGACGTGGAGCAAGTCAGCAAACAGTACAACATTACCATGTAAACAGTTTTGTATTTTATTTTTATTTATCATTAGGAGCATTTTTTATCTTTAAGCATAGTTTTCGGAAATTTTCCGTGTAGTGCTTGTGCTTGTGCTTGTCTATAGATCCGGGTTCAAGATAAAGTCAAAAAAGTACTTGACGGCCTCGTATATCTCATCCCCCACGGGCAAGATGTATTTTGGAGGCAACAAAAACCCATGGGAGCCAGAATCTCTCAACTTTATTTGGAAAGCCCAGTGGGCCATCATTGATTGGTACATGTAGTCCAAGGAAGAACCGCTTCCTAACCCGGGACTCAAGTCAACGTTTTTGTCCTTGCATGCTGGCAAGACATTGTAATTTTTCCCCGAGTTCATTCTGATGGCCTTGGACAACCCGTACGCCAATTCAAGCAAGTTCTCCTTGTCGCGGGGCTCGCTTTCACAGCTGTATGCGTATGGGTAAAGAATCTCTTGCGCATAAGAATGCAAGTCCAAGTAACCGTACAACTTCAAATGCTGATGCTTTTGCAAAGTGCGGTTGAGAAAACGAGAATACTGGAATATCTCCGACGCCTCGTTGGGGTGTTCTCCGCTGTAGTCCTCGTCGCAGGGGTAAAACGTGTCCTCTGTCTTTTGCCAGTGTGAGCTGAAAGAGTGGTCAAGATCTATACCAAAACACCCAGCCTGGTATGTCTTTTGTCGGTTCTTTCTCCATAATCGATCGGTGCTCCAGGTGTAGGTGTACCCGTCTGGATTGAAGACAGGAATGATGACAATGTTCAAATGGTTCAAGTAATCGGTTTCCGGTTTTCTCACCCCGTAATTGGACAAGAGCTGGAATATAATATAGTTTGCTGAGGAAACAGAGATCCATTCTCTGGAGTGCAAGCCTGCGCCAATAACAATGGTTTTGTTGTTTGGATTTTCCTCAGAAAACTGTGAGGTGTCAATCACAATCGCCTTCAATGGGTTGCCCTCGAAAGAGGTGCCAAAGGTGTCCACGCTCACGAGGTCTGGGAAAGTTTGTTTGAGCAATTCGAACCAGGCATAGATGGTCTTCAACTGGCGAAAGTCTCTGAAAAACAACTCCGTGTCCTTTATTGTTTCGTCGTCGTCGTCCATGGCGTTGGCACTATTAGTAGGATATGTTTCAAAGACTCTTTGACTCAAGTCGTCAATGATGACCTCTGAGGTGGAGTTCCCCGTCATGGCGGACAAGTTACTCCTTGGAATTTTCACATCAACAAAGGTCTGGCCGTGGGACCAGACACTGCAGTAGTCCCGGGATTTGCATGTTCTGATGGTGTTCTGGACGTCTGCTGTGATTCTGACGACAATGTCCTGTTCGTACTGCCTTAAATCGATGGGCCAGTCTTTTTCATCAACCAGGGTGTATGAAAGTTGAGGGTCCACCTGGAAGATCTGCTGCTCTGTGGGAAGAACCTCCTCTGCCCACAGGGGGACCACTATAGCACCCACGGAGACTGAGAGTAGGAAAACAGTCTGAAGAAGGAGAAGCATGGATGACGGGGGGGAGACCTTACTTTTGTTCTGGTTATCGTATCTTCTTCCTTTTGTTGTTTTTTTCTTCCTTCTTTCTATTTTTTTTTGCCGGGCGAGAAGAAAGAATCTTGGGGCAAACTTGCTGTTTCTCTGCAGATATATTGCCTGTTTGGGGAATTTGTCTGTTGCATGGGGTGGGAAACATCATGGGAATCCCCAAGGTGTAAGTTGGTCGAGTCAGCCCGAAGACAGGTGCGTGGTGCGGGCGAGGATTCCAAGAAGAAAGTGGAGGGATTGACAATGACGGCGTCGATGCCCTCGTGCAAGTCTCTTAGCAATGCTCGCTTGGCCAAGCCGGTACCCACGGGCAACAACTGGTAAGTCTTTCTGTCGCCAAAAGGAAGGGCTGCAACATGACCATGAGCTTGTGGGCAAGCTGGGCGTCGTTCAAAGGTGCCGTCCTGGAGAAGCACATTTTCATCAAGATTAGCACTTGTGGTCCTTTGCCGCGACTATGTTACGCTGAGACGCAAACCCGAGAATGCATTCCACAGATATACGTTTTTTTTGTTTTACCCTACCGTGGTGAAGAAATATTGCGATTTTGCAAGTGGCTAGCAATCTGGGCTTGATGCAGATACAGAAGGTAAAATGCTCGAGAAAGAACTTGCGATTGCCCAGTTGGCGGTGCAGAGAGCGTCCATTGTGTCGCGGCTTATCTTGAAGGACTACCACATGCTTTATGCCGACAAAACGATCACGAAGGAGGACATGTCGCCGGTGACGATTGCGGACTTTGCGGTGCAGTCGACGATCATCTCCTCGATCACGGCGCACTTCCCCGGGGACGCGTTCATTGCCGAGGAGAGCGCGGGGGACCTTGGGGCGCGGGAGGACCTTGTGGGGTTGATTGGGAAGTACAGCAGGCTTGCGGACGAGGAGTTTGGGCGGCGCGAGCACTGGGGCCACGCGTTTGCGCCCCTCCAAACCAAGGAGGATATTTTGCGGGCGATTGATTATTCTGGGGATCCAGCGAAGGGCCGCACCTGGGTGTTGGACCCGATCGACGGAACAAAGGGGTTCCTCAGGAATGAGCAATTTGCCATATGCTTGGCATTGATGCAGGACGGGGAGATCACCTTGGGGATCAACGGGTGTCCGAACCTCCCGGTGGACATTAAGCTGCAGGTGCGGGCCCACGATTTCGCCACAAAGGGCGGGTTCGTGATCCCCAAGCTGGGGGCGGGAGATGAAGAAGAAGAAGAAGAAGAAGAAGAAGAGCGCGGGCTCTTGTTCACCGCCGTCAAGGGCAAGGGCTCGTACGTGCAGCCGTTGTTCCGCGACATTGTGTCCCCGTTGCTGCGGAGCGAGCGGGTGGCCATGGACAACGGGCTTGCCAGCGTGGCCGACAGCGTCATTGTGGAGGGCGTCGAGGTGAAGCACTCGAACCACGAGTTGCAGGCGAAAATCAAGCAGGCGTTGCAGATCACACGCACCATCAACTTGGACTCGCAGTGCAAGTACAGCTTGTTGTGCTACGGGGTGGCCACCATGTACTTGCGGTTGCCCGTGGACAACACGTACCGCGAGAAGATCTGGGACCATGCCCTGGGGTACTTGTTGGTGAGGGAGAGCGGCGGGGTGGTGACGGACATGTACGGCAACGACTTGGACTTTACCAGGGGGAAGTACTTGTTGTCCAAGGGGATCATTGCCGGGAGCAAGCAGTACCACAGAAAGTTCATTGACGTTGTTCTAAATTCGTCAGACAAGCTACGTGAGTCATTATAAAAAAAAAAACATTTGTATTAAGCAGATTGCACCAACGCGTTGTAGTCGTCATACATTTGCTTCAACTCTTTTATACTCAACTCTGAAAAGTCTTTTTCTATCTTTTTGTACTTGCCATTGCCCAACTTTGGCGAGCTTCTCTTGGGAATGTTCAACAACGAAGCAGAGTTGTCTCTCGAGTGCGAGGGCCTCGTCTCCAGGGCCGAGTCTATCGATGTGGCGTCGGACTTGTCAAGACTAAAGGTGGTGGTCGTTGACGAAGGCGAGGACGCAATCGCCGAGGAAGACGCCTGTCGCCATTTGGAAATTCTTGAAAAGGACGGAACAGAAGCCACCGCAGGAACGCCTTCCGCAGAATCGAGCGCGCCTTCTTTTTCATCAATCGTGGCAATGTGATTGTTGTTCAACGTAGAATTTGATCTGTTTCTCGTGGCAAGGCCTTGCAAGAAACTGCTTGCAGAGTTTGACCTGCTTCTGTTTGGCGGGGAGGATGGGGTGGTGGTGGCGATATTAGTAGGGGTGGCACCGGTGGTGGTGGTGGTGGTGGTGTTGCTAGTAGGTGGAATAACCATCGAGGCGGCAGTTGGGCTTTGTAGACTGAGACTGCTATTGTTTTGACTGATTTTGTTGCCCAAGTATTTCAACGACGAGTCAAAAACCGTGCTAAGGTTGCGGATTCCTTGATCTGCAACCGTGAGGACAATGCCACTGGAAACACTTGCAGCGTCGGATAAAGACAAGCTTCTGTCAGAGTGGTCTGCATGGGTCATCATCATCCCAGATGAGGAGGATGTCGAGGATGAGGAAGATGGGCTAAGGTTGTTGTGGTGGTAATGTGCCAAGGATTCCTGCAAAGTGTTTTTAATAAAAGTGATGGAATTGGATTTTTTCCGGTTCTTGTTTGCGTTGCTGGATGTTGTTGCGGCAGCAGCAGAAGAAGCTGCAGCTTCTTCGGGTAAAATGGTTTCTCCAAGAAGGAAAACATTTGAAGAAGACAAGACTTTTTGCAAATCTTTCAAAGTCCAGTTGTCAAAAAGAGTGATATTTCTGTCATCATCATAGTTGTTGAAAGAATCCAATTTTTCAATCAATCTTTTCTTTTCCAAAAACGTCTTTGATTTGATGTTTGTTGATTCATTCTTGGGTTTTAGCAGTTGATGTTCACGAAATTCCAATTTTTCATTTTCATCATGATGCAAATTTTTTCTACTTTGCTTGAAATCATTCAACATGGTTTCCAATTCATCATCTGAGATTCCCAAATCTTTTTGGTAATCCAAGTTTAGAATAAAAGTCAACAATGCCTCGATATTTGTAATGTTGTAAGAGTATTCACCGTTGGCTTCATTGGACCAAAACTTGTCGTACTTGAATCTTCTAATGTATTTGAAATTCAAAAACAAGTTTTCCACATGCTTGTGTACAATAAAATAAATAAACATTGGTAAAGCGACATCTGCGTTGATGTAGGCAGTCTTTGAGTTATTGTTGCTGTTTTTATGATAGGAAAGAATCAATTTGATCAAGTGATCGATTGATTCTGAAATCACCACAAGTTTCTCGAGCGGGGATTTCAAGTGATTGGCCTTGTTGAACAACTTTTCAATGGGGCGCAAGTTTGATTTGAAATCATCTTCTGTGAAGTTGGAGCCAAATTGCGATGTATCCAAGTCAAGCTTGTCCAATTTCAAATTTATAATGTTTCTCAAAACAAACAGTTTTTCATAAAGTTTGATTTGCAAGTTCAAATCCTCGATATTGTTTTGATAAATTTTGTGGAATATTCTGCCATCACCACACAACAGGCCCTCCATGGCCTCGACGTAATCGGCATGGAGTTTTTTCAAGATGACGGGTTCTTCGCTGAACTGGCTTTTTGTTTTCAAGTAAATCAAGGAATGCTGGTCGAATTTTGCGTAGAATCTTTGGAAAAGAAGCGATACCTGGTCGGTGGATAAAGGTTGAGAGTATTTAGGAGCCTGCAAATCCTTTAAGAAATCCTCTTTCATGATGTTGAGCTCTTTAGGAAGCAGGATTAGTGTGAGTTCCCTGGCATATTCGAGGGTAAAAGTTTTTTGGTGTTGTTCTGGTGATGAAGAAGAAGATGCCGATGTCGATGTAGATGATGAGGTGGATGAAGAAGAAGATGATGATGATTCCGTGGGCGGAGCTGGTTCGGCGGCGGCGGCCTCGGTTGTTGTTGAAGCGACGGTGGATGTGCCGTGAGCGGTAGAAGTGTTGCTGGAGGGGAAAGCAGCCGAGGAGTAAGGTGTGGAAAGAGGAGGAGTGACGGCGGTATCAGAAATCGGACTTGTCATGGTGTATGATTCGATGGTTGCTGTTTGTGAGAGTTCGGAGTGCTCAGGATTCACGGGAGGAGTGTGGAACATGGTGTTGTTGGGGGGCGACAGAACGAAGAGAACAAATGGTGGGAGTTATGGGGGGGGGGGGGGGATGTGAGTATAAGTTGGCTGATGTATTTTGGGATAAAGTGTGATGGGATCGGTGTATTACAAAAAAACAAGGGTTTGCAATCAGTTGTAATTTTTTTTTCTTTTCTTATTATAATTATTATTATTATTATTATTTTTACTATTAATATTATTAGCGCTTACCTCAACAGGGTACTACTGAGAGAGAAGAGAAGAGAGAAGAGAGAGAGATTATGATAAAACGGAATGATGCTTCTATTTAATGTGTATATATGGTTTGGCAGGCGATTTCAAGTTGAGTGATCTGGCCATTCCATTTGAAATCATTTATTATTGGCTGTGTCCAAATGGAATGGAGTAATGAATTATGCTGTTGAGGTGAGTGTTGGGGGCGGATTGCACGGTCCATTTGGGGAGAGGGCTGAAGACCCGCAGTGGTGGTATAATACAAATACATAATATAATATATTATGTCAGTTACCCTATTTTCAATACTTACCCTCCCTTAATTATCCACTTATTACATAAGCAGCAGTGCTCAAAGACAAGATTCCTCGCCGAGGAGGTTTTTTTCAACTCAAATAAAGAAAATACTCAAAGAAGAAAAGGAAATAAAATGGATCCCCCCCGTTTAATGCTAATGTTAATGTTAATGTTAATGTTAATGCTTAATGTTTAATGTGTGATTGTGGTTAATTATGGAGGAAGGGTTTATCCTCAACATTGAATGAATGGAATTACTCCTTTGAAGTAGTACATCACATCCATGTCATCCCTATCATCCCCGTCTTGGTGTATATCAAGTATAAATAATGTTAGCCAACCCTGACTAATTAATCCAGAGGAGACATAGGTTTTCAAAGGACATAAATCTAAATAGATGAAAGAATTGAAGGGAAAAAAAGGAAAAAAAGGAAGGGAAAAAAGAGAACAATGAATGGAATGATTTGATGATAGTCCTCCGATGGTCTTTAGATACTTTGCCCAGGACCTAAATGAATGATTGGATGAATAACTAAATAAATGTTGATTTCTATTGTGGAAATAAAAGTAGAAGAGTAATTTATGTATGCTGTGTATGTATGCAACGTAGGTCTTTATTATTATTATAATAAAAAGTCCCCTAAAAAATCCACGTTAATTTTTATATCCTTAATATATATTATAATGTATATAAGAATCTAAGCATTTCTCGCTATTTTTTTATGTTTTATTTCCCTCGAGATTAAAAAGATTTCTTCCATTCAATCATTCAGTTTATCTACATCAAATTGCAAAAAATGAGCCAGGACTTATCATGGAGATTCCAAAAGATGAAGCTTCGTCGTGAACAACAACAACAGAAGCTCGCTCAACAACAACTTCTGCGAGAACAACAACAACAACAACAAGGTGACGATTCTTTTCTCAATGACTCTCTGGAAGATCTGATAGCTTACATCCCCCATAACAGTGACAACATTGTTGAAACATATGTTAATCCAAACCCAGTCTGCAGATTCAGCCCCTTGTACAACAACAACAACAACAACAACAATAATAATAATAATAATAATAATAACAATATCAGCTTCAATGGGAACACCATTTCCAACACCAGTATGAACAATGCTGGCCTCAATGGTGGCCTTAATGATAGCAGTACTGGTAACGTTGTCGACAGCAGTAGCAGTTCAACAACAAGCTCTGTTGGCAGCGGGAGCGGCAACATCAAGCCAATCTTTGCAAGACACAGCACCGACACCTTTTCCTCACAATCACAATCACTGTATATGAGAAACTCTGTTTACAGTGACAACAGCATCAACGGAAGCAGCTCACAATCCAGCACTTCTACATACCAAAATAGCAACACCACCACCCCCAATAACAACACCTCTGCTGCTGCAGCAGCAGCGCAAGCAGCAGCACAAGCTAACACTAGCATCGCCAGTACTTACACCTCAAGTTTAAAGAGAAAATCTGGCCAAAAGGCTTTGCTGGAATTGATGGGCACATCGACGCCGTCATCTAGAAAGGGCTCAGTTGGCGACGTAACTTTCTAAACCTTTGTTATCAATTATATTATATTGCTGATTATTACTACTACTATCATCATATCTTTTTATCTTCTTTCTGTTCTGTTCTTTTACTACACACTACTATATGTCACTTTTATTTTAGATTGGGTTCTTCTTTCTTTCTTTCTCTCTTTCTTTATTATGTCTTTCTGGTTTGCTACTTTAAAATATTGCTGATTTACTGTATTTCTATATTCTCGAGGAGTTCGATCCATGGAGGTGATAATTTAAGTTTTGGGATTTAGTTTGGAAATGGATATCTATACGGTGTGCTTTATCATCAATACAGTACTGTCTAGATCATGCTTGCAATTCCGCACTAATGAACACCACTGTTACCATTGGTAGTTGCAAAACGCAGTTTTACGCAGAAGCTTGAAGTTTGGCGTTTTTGGTATTTTGCTTAATAGCAGTTGCACGGCAAAGTATGCCTTCCAGTTGCAAGATTTACATTATATATAATTTAATGGTAGAAAATGATAGAAAATGGTCAAAGTTGCGTTTGTTTGCTATCTTGTTGGGATATAACGCTGAATCTTGCAAAAAATCCATGTTTACTCTCGGTAATATGAAATTAACTTGGGAGTTGCCGCAGTCTAATGAGAAGTTGCATCCACAATCCACTAAAAGGATGGGAAACCCCGACTAGTGCTACTAGTCTTTTGACATGGCTGCAATCATGGGAGCGTCGCCGAACTTCTGGCTAGGCGCGCGCTCTATATAATCTATATACAAATACACCACCGCCACGGGTCTCAAACCCTTACAAATAATAATAAGATAAGAATAAGAATAAGATGAAGTAAAAAGGATGTGAGAACTGAAGATTGTCAGGATTTATGGTCATGTGCAGACCTAGCTGCGTTGCATAAATGGCGGTTCAGGCTGATTACCAACCGTGGTGTGGAGGGCCGTGTGGTGGAGGTGGTGGAGGTGGTGGTGGATGATGTGGAGGAGGGTGGTGTGGAGGTGGTGGAGGTGGTGGTGGATGATGTGGAGGAGGGTGGTGTGGAGGTGGATGGTGTGGTGGAGGTGGAGGATGGTGAGGTGGACCATATCCTGGGCCATATCCTGGACCGCCTGGACCACCTGGACCACCTGGACCACCTGGACCACCTGGACCACCTGGACCACCTGGACCTGGATGAGGACCTGGATGAGGACCTGGAGGTGGCGGCATAGCGTCAGCTTCTCTCTTCCAACCGTGGTGAGGAGGTTGTGGAGGATGGTGAGGCCCATCAGGACGGCCGTGTGGAGGTGGAGGTGGGTGATGAGGAGGTGGGTGATGAGGAGGAGGAGGAGGTGGTGGTGGTGGTGGTGGTGGGGGATGATGATGACCGCCTGGACCGTGTGGACCAGGATGTGGGCCCGGATGTGGGCCCGGAGGAGCAGGCAAAGCAGCAGAAAGAGCCAAAAGACTCGACACAGCAACAACAATTGACAATCTCATGTTTGTTGACTATTGATGCTATCCATTGAATTGAAAGCTCATTTTGAAGAGCAATGTCTGCTTCTTATATACCCATTTCATGGCGAGGTTTATGGCATCTCTGGATAACGTTGCACGACTTGGTGCCTCGCAAGCCACGGGCTTTGCCATGCGTTTGACGCAAGGGCCCCCGAAAAAAAAATATTCACCACATAAGAGTGCCTTCTATTGAATGAAAAAGCGAGCAAACGCTGTCGGTAGGTAATACATCGCTCGGTGACTGCCGCTAGATACCCCCCTTGCTGGAGGGGAGAAAGAGTGGGAGCTTGCAGTTTTAAAAATAGAAGCTATCACTCTCATTGAACACTCTTGGGCTCTGCACCACATTGCAACGCAATGCTGTCCATGGCTGGCTTTTATAACCGGCCGTGCTTTTTCCGCCCGCAACCGCACCGCCCGCACGTAAGAAAATTTTTTGTCTGGGAGAACCCTCAGCAGGAGGAGGAGCAGGAGGAGCAGGAGCACACACGCAATGACATTCACAGGCCCTGGGATATGCCCTGTGATATGCCTTGGGAGTCGCCTTGGGAGACGCCTTGGGAGATTAAGAGGGCCACCCATCTTCTCAAGACCCCTTTCCAGCACCGCTTTCGCGCTCTCGGGCCACAACAAGTGGTCCTCCATCAAGCACGACAAGGCCAAGAACGATGCTGAAAAGAACAAAATCTCTAACAAGTTTTCCGGGGCCATTGCGGTGGCAGCGCGCGAGGGCGGGCCCGACCCGACAAAGAACATCCGGCTTGCCACCGCGGTCGAGGCCGCCACAAAGGCCAACGTCTTGAAAAGAGTGATTGAAAACGCCATCAAGAGAGGCGCCGGCATTGGCGAGAATAAGAAGCAGGTGGACCAGACGTTGTACGAGGCCGTGGGCCCCGGAGGAGTCGCGTTTGTCGTGGAAGCCTTGACCGACAACAAGAACCGCACCATTGGCGAGGTGCGCTCGTGCTTCACGAAATTTGGCGGCTCCATGTCCCCATCAAGCTTCAACTTTGACCGCAAGGGCTACGTGGTGTGCGAGCTCCCGGTGGGCATGCCCGTTGACGAGGACGCCATCTTTGAAAAAGTCTTGGAGTGCCAGGGAGACGACTACGAGATTGTCACGCCCCCCGAGGAGCCCGTGGGTAAAGTGGACAAGAACGGAGACGCGGTGGTGCAGCCCCAGTTGCTCGAGATCACCACCGAGCCGTCGAAAACAGGGTCTGCTGCCAACGAGTTGAAAAAAGACTACAAAATCAAGGAGGTGGGCATCTCCTACATCCCCAAGCCAGACTTGGTGGTGCCCGTCCGCGACGACGACACCAAGGCAAAACTCGACAGATTGCACAGATTGTTGGACGACTTGGACGACGTCACCGATGTCTACACCAACGCGGAGTATCAATAACCCCACTTCTTCCATCCCTTGTTAAATAGCCCTTTCACTTTGCACATACCAGCCAATCATGTTGCAGGATTATCCAATTCGCTACCGCAACACGTGATTTTTTTCTTGTAGCTCGTCTTTTTTTTTTTTTTTTTAATCTCTTTCGATTTTTCTTCGATTCGCTTTAATTCTTCTACTTCTCTCTCTCTCTCTCTCTCCATATCGACGACAATTAATACATCATACAATGATCCCAACTGCTTTCCGTCAATTCAGCGCCGCTCGCGTGGCCCGCATCTCCCCATCTCGTTTCTTGCTCAATGCCGAAAAGCCAAAGAAGCACTTCAAAATCCCGGTTGAAACCACACCATTGCTTCTTGCCATGGGTGTCGCCATATGCTCGGCCATCTTCTTCACGGGCAAGAAGTTCATGACCGACGAGTCCTTGCGTGTTGGCAGAAAAAACCCAGATCAATCCAACGTTGCCAAGGTTTTGGAAAAGGAGGAATAGATTGAGGAATTGAGCAAGGCAAGGGAAGGCAAGGGCGAGCAAGCGACAAATGGAATGAGCTGAGAACCATGGCTCAATTCTGGCAATCCTTTTCGCTTCGCCCTTTGCTTCGCCCTTTGCTCTGCCCTTTTCTCTTGGCCTTCTCAGCTCAATTGTTTTCTTTTTCTTTTGTCCTTTAATCGTTTCTTTGCACAATATACTCTCATGACATAGTTCTACGTAATGGTAATTGCTTCTAAAAGTAGCAGAAAAAAAAAATTTCAAAAAATGTACAATCAAAGTGTAACGTAGCATAACACTTGTAACTAAGATGAACTTATGCCCTCTACTCCTACTATTCACCTCCCTTGCTCAATGCCAAACATTCTGCAGGTGTGAAAACTTGCAAGACTTGTCCTACTTGCTATTCGTCATCGACGACGAGGTAAAGGCGTCCGTTTTGGAAAAACATCCAGAGTTGAAGGCCAAGTCAGACTGCCACTACTGCTCCAAAATCATCTGCCAATCAAGGTTCGAGAACAAACAGGCCCCTGTCCACGAGATCAGTGCCAACTGCTTCAAGAGGGAAAGCTCAAGAGACAAAATCGTCATCTATGGGTTTTTCTCCTTGACCGTGGGCTTGCTACTCTATCCTTCCCTCAGCAAATACATCAAGGCATAGCCAGTCTACCATTTTTGATCACTTCACGCGCCAACAGCCAATAGAGCAAGACTGCACGGATCATTTGGCAGGGGTCCCGATGACGCTCGCATGGWTWT